>JAODAL010039109.1:0-38372 GCA_025379985.1 Phyllomedusa bahiana
CAACAGGACCTACAGTGGGGGATACAATTGTACACAGGCTTCACAGACACATAAGCAATTATAGTAAAGTTACATCCAGGGACTAATAGGCGACGTCTCTGAAGAGTTGTTCTCTTCTTTGATTATTTGTCCTCTTTCCCTCCTTCTTTTCTTTCTATCCCAGACCTCCATGACCTCTTATCTCGGCCATGACTATTCACTGTAGAATTTACAAAACAAACATCTTAGACTCCTCACTCTTCCAGGACTTCCCTACCAATTCCTATCACTGTACAAACTCCCCATCTATAGCCGCTCTAATGGTAATAATGACCCCTTTGTGCCTCTACCAGTAAAAGTGCCCCCAAACGGCTATGGGCTCCCATTTGTGCACCAAGTTTTAGTCTTTTTTGGGACTCCCATAAGAGGTAGTTAAACCCCCCTAAAATAGTATGTAAGTACAACCCCCAAACTAGGTGGGCAGAAAAGGGAAACCCCATTTTAGGTAGATAGTCCTCAATTAGGTAGGTGTATAGCGCCCCATTAGGTAGATAGACTTATAGGTCCCCCAATGGGTAGGTATTTAGGTCCTCTATTAAGTAGATAAGTAGTTACTGTAAACAGGCTTTCCCAATAAATAGAAAATAGGTCCATAGTATGTACCCCTCAATAGGTAGGTATATAAACTCCCTGAAGGTAGATTTCAGCACCCGTAGGTAAATATAGTTCTCCTGTAGCTATGTATATGCCCCCTGTAGGTAGATATACATGTACCCTGCAGGTAAATATATGTCGCCTTTATAAAGATACACGCCTCCTGTAGTCCATTATTATTAATATACACGTCCCGTAGTCCAATATTATTAATATATACACCCCCTGTAGTCCATTATTATAAATATACATGCCCCTGTAGTCCATTATTATAAATATACACGACCCCCGTAGTTAATTATTATAAAGATACACGCCCCGTGTAGCCCATTAATATAAATATACACGCCCCCGTAGTCCAATATTATAAAGATACACGCCCCCTGTAGTCCATTATTATAAGTATACACGCCCCCTGTAGTCCATTATTGTTAATATACACGCACCCTGTAGTCCATTATTATAAATATACACGCCCCTGTAAATTATTATTAATATACATGCCCCTGTAGTCCATTATAAATATACACGCCCCTGTACATTATTGTAAATATACACGCCTCCTGTAGTCCATTATAATAAATATTCACGCCCCCCTGTAGTCCATTATTGTTAAGATACCCGCCCCTTGTAGTAGATTATTATTAATATACATGATACACGCCCCCTGTAGGACCATTATTACTAAAGATACACCCCCTGTAGGCATATTTATTATAAAGAACACTCCCCCTGTAGTCCATTATTGTTAAGATACCCGCCCCTTGTAGTCCATTAATATTAATATGCACGCCCCCTGTACATTATTATAAAGATACATGCCCCCTGTAGTCCATTATTAAAGGTACACGCCCCCTGTACATTATTATAAAGGTACACGCCCCCTGTACATTATTATAAAGGTACACACCCCCTGTACATTATTATAAAGGTACACGCCCCCGGTACATTATTATAAAGGTACACGCCCCTGTACATTATTATAAAAAAAGATACACGCCCTGTATCCATTATATAAAGATACAGTTTTACTAAAGATACAAGACACCACCCTGTAGTCCCATTATTATTTAAGATACCCGCCCCTTGTAGTCCATTATTATTAATATACACGCCCCCTGTACGTTATTATAAAGATACATGCCCCCTGTAGTCCATTATTAAAGGTACACGCCCCCGGTACATTATTATAAAGATACACGCCCCCTGTACTAAGAAGGTTACATAAACTTTACAATTTTATAATCTGCAGTGCAAGACAGAGATTCTCTATGGAAAGGTGCAGAGTAAGGGATCAGTCATGACCTCCTGTGCTATAAGGGCAGTGGGTCAACCTATATCTTCCCACCTCTATCAGCTACTCACCTGCTAATCTCTCCTGGTCTACAGTCCCTTCATCTTTCGTGGGCCTGTGTGTTTCCTGCTTCATGGTAATACCCCCAGTACTAGATATTGCATTTTATGAAGGTTGAGTCATGATGTGCCTCCTACAGTGTATTCGGGTGTCATTTATGTGTAATGTATAGATAATGTAATGTGTCTTTAAGAAAGTATTTTATCAGCCACTGAAACAGCAAAGATTAAAGGGGTTGTCTCACTACATCAATTCCGTTTTTTGAATTCAGGGATGTGTTTACCAGTCCCTACTGGCTACTACTGGTCTGAGGTGACGAGCTGCTGAGGACATCAGGTCTGTAGCTATAGCAACCAGCCTATCATGAGATTGAACTGGTCTGTAGCTATAGCGACCAGCGCTGACAGCCTATCAGGAGAGATCAAACAGGTCTGTAACTATAGTGACCTGAGGAGATGATGCAGCCCATACAAGAGGGGATATCTAGGAATCAGTAGGACACTGTTAATGGACACATATTGCAAAGTGACTTGTTTTTGCAAGATCTTTAATATAGAAAGCAGCAATCTTTGTAGTGAGACAACCCCTGTAAGGCTCTTACCCTACAATGCACTACACATCATATGTCCGAAACACCTAGCTCCTGATTGGACAAGAGGGTAGAGAGGAGACAAGGGAAGTAACAGTTGGGGAAAAGGTATTGCAGTTGGGGGCGGGAGAGAGAACGATTGGTCCCAATATGGAGGAAGACTAGTGAGGAGAGACCTATCTACAGCCCTGCTCTGCTGAAGACAGTTCAGTGTGGAGTACCATGGACAACAGAGGCCAGGGGCATAACTAGAGAAGCCTGGATTCCATAGCAAACTTTTGGATGGGGCTCCCCACCCTCCCCTCCCACAAATATTTACCGTGACCTCTTAAGTCATGCAGTTACTAGATAATACAAGGCGAGATTACCTCACCATAGATATCACCATCATACTGCTACCAAACACATCCCACTATACCCAGTCCAACATTACCAATAGCACTACTACATATGGACCTTATTATACCACCAGAACACAACCACAAATTACCACCCCAAAGTGACTGAACAATACCCCTACACTATTACTGAAGAAAGATCAATATTACTGCCTTATAGTGTTAGGTACCAGTGTACACAGGTGCCCTACAGACTGTTTGTTACCCCCATACAGTGACCATATAGTGGTAGACAGGTGTAAACAGACTCTGCAGACATATAAATGATAACAGTGCAGTTACATCTTGTGACTCACAGGTGACGTTTCTCTTACGTCATTGACTTTCCTTTGTTCTGCATCTAATCCAGACCGCCATGATGGACTTCGTCCCGGCCCGAAACGTCCTGCAGATTGGACACAAATAATCTTAGAATCCTCACTTTTCCAGCACCTCACTCCCTGCCCACCACCTCTGTACCAACATCCCAGGGGAGGGAGACTGGGTAAAGGCCTAGGATTTAGAGGCCCAGTCCTCCTAGAGAAGAGTGGAGGAAACAGATGATTCATCCCCCTGAGATTGTATTACGCTAAGCCTGTACCCCTCCGAATCATATAAGCAGGTAGACCTCCATTATATAGGTTGATAGGCCCCAGGTAGGTAGGTAGATCCTACCAGGTAGGTAGGTAGGCAGTAGTTAGGCAGGTCTCAATTAGGTAGATTGGCACTAGGTAGGTAGTATTTAGAACCCAGGTAGTTAGGTATGTCAGCAGGTGGACCACAGGAGTAGTGTGATGCTGTAGGTGGGACCCCAGGTAGCTAGGCTATAGGTGGGGCCCACATATGTAGACAGGTAGGAAATAGACTATAGCCGGTCCCAAATAGGCCAGGCATGCTTTAGGTATGCTATAGGGGCATATTGGTAGCATGTAGGTTCAGGTAGCTATAGGAGGCTAAATAGGTAGAACAGACTGGGTTAGGTAGCTATAGGGAGCCATTCAGGTAGACAGGGGTTAGGTGGGCTATAGGGGCCATATAAGTAGGTAGGCAGGGTTTAGTAGCTATATAGGCAGACAAGCTTTAGGGGGGCCATAGAGCTATATAGGCAGGCTTTAGGGGGGCTATATAGGCAGTCTTTAGGTGGGCTATAATAGCATGCTTATTGGGGGCTATATAGCAGTCCTTTAGGGGGGCTAAAAAAAATATAGGCAGGCCTTAGGGGTTTGTATAGGCAGTCTTAGGGGGCCTATATAGCAGTATTTAGGGAGACTATATAGAACAATGCTAGGGGGCTGTGTAAGGTATTGGCTTGGGGGGCGTATATAGGAAGGCTTCAGGAGAGGCTTATGTAGGCAGGCTTAGGGGGTTTATATAGGCGGCTTTGGGGGAAGGCTTATATAAGGCAGGATTAGGGGGGCTATATAGGCAGGCAGGGCAGGTAAAATAAGAATAGCTTCCCTCTGTTCATGCTCCCTCGAAGTGCTCAGCGCAGGCGGTGAGATGATTTGACATCATCGCGCTGCCCACGTGAGCACTGTGGCTGGCGCCTGCCAGGTTTTAATGCCTTAGGCCTAACAAGGTAGATAACAGAGTGGAAGCCTGTGGCCACCGGGCACTGCCTATTGGACGTTCAGAGGACATTATGCATCATCTCCCGGACTTACGCCCGCCCCGGCCGCTGTGAACTGGTATGTTCACTGCCGGCGGGCACAGGAGCGGTATTTACCTAACCTTACCCCATAACCGGGTAGCAAGACATGGTAGCATCTGCCCTGGGGCCCAGGCCCAAGGGCAGCTGCTATTCCTGCTATCCCGGTAGTTACGCCACTGCCAGGGCCTGACACTGTCTGTACTAGGGGAAGGAAGATTGGACCAATTATTATTATAATTGAGAAAATTCAAGCGTGCTTCGTGCAGATAACACTAGGGCCACATATGAAACCGGTTTTGGTCTAAAACTCCTTTTTTCTCCATAGAAACCTATGGGGAAAAAGTGCTTTTTTAGACCAAAACCGTTTCATACATGTGGCCCATACGCTACTCACTCTCATCAAGTCAATCTTTCCCCTTCTTTCCCCCGCTATTGTAAAGGGCTCTTGACTCCTCATCATCCTGTTGAATATTCGCAGTGGAATTAGAGAATTACTTATCAGGACTCGTGATCCTTTATTTTGCTGTTTTGGAAGTTACGTATCTTCAGTAATGACTGGCATTATTTTTACCATTTACATTGCTTTTGTGACTGTGTCTAAGCAACTGCAACGACTACTACAATCTGTGGTACGTCCTGGCCGGCCACCCTACTATCACCAATCTACACCAGAGGGAATATCCTGAGGAACTTGTCCAGAACACTTGACGATCCACTGTAACACTGCACCTGTGGGAGATAGCCCCGGAGATGCATGTACCGTGACAATTTCTCCCAACATCAACCACTCAAGCCTCTTCTCCCCTTGGCCATCTCTTTTGGCACACTACACTCAAACGTCTCCAACCTCCCTCCTACTCTTAATTAAGCCCAAATGGCTCCTTGCTTTTGTTCCACTCTGGCTTGTCTTTCTCCTCCACCATGGTGACAATTAAGAGCCAAAAAATTAGAACAATTTCATCATTACTTGCAATCTAATAACAGGGAGTAAAGTGTTGATGTTGGATTCGACTCTGTTTCGACACCTGTCTCTTTTTTTTTCAACTATATCAACTATGTAACTATATGTAACAGTAACCCTAACCAATACATAGGGTTGTAGTTTTTAGAGTATTTTAAATGTTGTTTCCCCCCCCACAGTTCAGTGTTTGCAACTAGGCCAGGGGCATCAGAGCTATTTTTTACTGGGGGGTTACATCAGCCTTATGGTTGCCCTAAAAGGGTTGAATATTACTGTAAGATTGTAAAAAATGTGACTATATGAGCCATTTTTGTAGTGCTGTTACAGGACACATAAAATATGGTCTGGCCCATAGACCTGTGCTCTAGGCCTCGAGTCACTCTTGCCACAATGTAACTTCCGGTGTGACTGTCCCTTCCTATTTCCCTAGATTACGTTTATGTTGTGGAAACATGGTGATGTCAAATGTGACCAAAAGGTAAATTACCGCGTCAAACACAGTGAGTACCATAGTCCTAATCTAGGGTTGAGAAACAGATATATATATTTTGGTGTCAGTTGATGGTGGTGGTTGATGGGGTTTGTGATTGTTTTGATGGTTGTTGGTTGGTTTGTGGTGTGGTTGTGTTTCGCGCCTTTCACCATAATTCCCCGTTTTGGCCTATATTTAATCAAACCACTAAATTTGGTCTAACTGAACATAAAGAACAATACTATAGGAGTTATGTTTATTATTTTGATTATTATTTGTTAAGGTGGCAGTGACCCATTTGCCTTAAAGGGTTTTTACCACAAATGCATTTCATGCCTGCTTTGTCCTGCTTCAGCTTTCAGTGTGTTTAAAAGGGGGTATGTATGATTTGTCGTGTTATATTTTTTCGTTCTGAAAATTTCCAACTCCTTCTCCATTTCAGTTTTACCCATAGTATTTTCTGTTTAACAAGTAATGATGGAATGGATTTTTCATTCCCATGTGCATAACATTGCATTTATCTGTGTTAAATCTCACCTGCCATTCTCTGCCCAGCCTCTGATTTATCCAGATCCCTTTGTAAAAAAAAAAAAAAATTTATACTAAATTGTGTTACATTAAACGGTTTAGTATCATCTGCAAAGACTGATATTCTACTGTGCAACCTTCTTTAAGGTAAGTAATGAATATATTAAAAATATAGGTCCCATTACTGACCCCTGTGGTCCCCGCTAGTAACAGTGATCTCTTCAATACTGACTCCTGTGGTCCCCACTAGTAACTGTGACCTGTACAATACTGACTTCTGTGGTCTCCACTAGTAACAGTGACCCCTCCAATACTAACCCCTGTGGTCTCCACTAGTAACAATGACCCCTCAAATACAGACCCCTGGGGTCGCCACGAGTAACAGTGACCCCTACAATACTGACCCCTGTGGTACCCAACTAGTAACAGGGACACAGTCTGAGTATGTACCATCAATCATCACCCTTATGATTTCGATCAGTGCCATATACCCCACTTGCAACCATTTTACCCTAGTTTCAAGCAGTTTCATTTTCTTACTCAACCTTTTATGTGGCACAGAATCAAATTCTTCGAAAAATTTACATATATAACATCCAATGCCTCACCCCGATCCAGTCTAGAACCTATCCTCATAGAAGCTGATGAGATAAGTCAGGAAAGATCTTTCATAAACCCATGCTGGAATGGAGTTATACATTTAATTTCAGTGAGGTACTCTAGCATAGCATCTCTTAGAAAACCTTCAAACATTTTACCCACAACAGAGGTGACACTTACTGGCCTATATTTTTCCAGGATCACTTTTTGACCAGTATTTGAATATAGGCACCACATTTGCTATTTGCCAATCCTGTGGGACGTACCCCACTATTATGGGACATACCCCACTGTTATTATACAGTCCTTAAATAGCACATTACTTATCCTATTAGGACCCAGAGGTGTATACCATTAAGACCTGGTGATTTTGACTACTTTAATCTTCTTAAGTCGAGTTGCACTAATTTCTGGGCTTGAAAGGAAACACGTAAGGTGGAGTTTACCTCATCCTTCTCTAAACCAAAGAAGAAAGGTAATTTTCCTTTGTACATATGGTAGAGAAAAAATTGAGTATGCAAAACAATGATAAAGACAGTAAAGCTAGAAACAGAAAGGCAGATGCCAAAAAAAACGCAAAACTAACCCCCAAATATATATATTTTTATATAAAATAATAAAATATATTTGAAAACTTGTGAGGGGGGTGTTGTAGAGGGCGATAAGGAGAAATCAAATCTATTAGGCCTGGTTCACATTTTGCATCACAGATTCCTTTTGGAACCTCTGTTGCAGAGGTCAAAATCTGACGCAATGGGATCCATTCACAACGAACTCCCACATTGTCCGATGGACCCTATTAATGGAACCCCCGGCACAGATGTGAACCAAGCCAAATAGATTTGCTTTCTCATCATTGCCCTCTACAACACCTCCCTCACTAGTTTTCAAATATCTTATACTATTTTATATAATAAAAAATGTTGGGGTTAGTTTTACGCTTTTTGGCATCAGCTTTTGTCTCCAGCTTTGCTGTCTTTATCATTGCTTTGCAGGTTCTATTTTTATCTCCTAGCTTTATAATGCTTTTTCACTTCCCTCCTGTTTATGTATCTTCAACACAACTCTATTTAGACCCGACCAGTCAGCGCCCCAGATCTCTTCCTTTTGTTCTATTGTCCTATTTTCCAAATTCTCCCATTTGGTAAGACTTTGTATCTGCTCGGATTGTGTTCTATATGTTGGTTGTAGATCTGTAGTTTGACGCATGATTTTGAGTATAGTGAAGATTGTTTTTCTTCTTTGTCGATTGTTTGTTCCCAGTTACTGTAGAAACCGGAATCGGGCCGAACATCTCCCGGATGTGGTATTCTGCATCTCTCCGTGCCAATGGAAATCTTGCCCCGATTCTCACCTGTGCTTTCATCTTCCACCTAAAAACGTCTTCCTTACTTCTACACTTATGTGTACACCTGCACCTACCAAACAAATACTGGTAACTTCCTTGTTTCTTCACTGGGGAGAGGTCACGTGTTGGAATGAAATTTCCATTATCTTTAAAAAAGTGTAAGATGATCGTTTTAAAATGATCAGATCTCCAGTTTTTCATTGTTAAATGTGAACAAATGAAGTTCATATTTTGAAATGATAAAATATAGCTGGGGGGGATTTTAGATGTTATATTAAAGTGGTGTAGATGCTTTTTTGGTTTTTCTATATGGTACTAAAGTAAAGTAGCATCATTTCTTAAGACTTAAATGGAGGGAAAAAATGTGCAGAAATATGAAAAAATGCAATGATCTTTTTTCTTATAGAAAATTAGTATTTGCCAATCGGCAGAGTCCAATTCTTAAACTACCGGGAAAATGGAAACCTTTTCTGCAGATGCCACTTGGTTAGCAGAGGTGCAGTGACATCTGTCTGCTCCTGGGCCCCATACACAGTAGGGGTAGCAGAGGTGCAGTGACATCTGTCTGCTCCTGGGCCCCATACACAGTAGGGTTCGCAGTGGTGCAGTGACAACTGGGGCACAATACACCCAGGTCACCCATTCTGTCTTTGCACACCTCCGATGGCAGATCCTAGTGACACTCTATTGAGGAGGGACCCGCACCTATCAGACAATGATGGAGGATTCTAGTGATATTCTATAGAGGAGGGACCTGCACCTATCAGACAATGATGGAGGTCCTAGTGATATTCTAAAGAGGGACCCGCAACCTATCAGCACAGTATGGTGGATCCTATTGATATTCATATAGAGAGGGACCAGTCGGACCTATCAGACAATGATGAGATCTATTGAGATTCTATAGAGGGGGACCCGCACTATCAGACAGTGATGGAGGATCCTAGTGATAAACTAAAGAGGGGACCCGCACCTATCAGACAAAGATGGAGGATCCTAGTGATATTCTATAGAGGGACCCGCACCTATCAGACAATGATGGAGGATCCTATTGATACTCTATTGAGGAGGGCCCCGCACCTTTCAGACATGGAGGGAGTATTCTAGTGATATTCTATTGATGAGGGACCTGCACCTATCAGACAATGATGGAGGATCCTAGTGATAGGTGCGGGTCCCTCTATAGAATATCACTAGGATCCTCCATCATTGTCTAATAGGTGCAGGTCCATCCACTAAAGAATATCACTAGAATCCTCCATCCATCCTCCATCATTGTCTGATAGGTGCAGGTCCCTCCTTATAGAATATTTCTTGGATCCTCCATCATTGTCTGATAGGTGCGGGTCCCCCCTCTATAGAATATCACTAGGATACTCCATCATAGTCTGATAGGTGCGGGTCCCTCTATAGAATATCAGACTATGATGGAGTCATATTAGCCAGATGATATTCCTATAGAGGGGGACCCGCACCTACAGACAATGATGGAGGATCCAAGAAATATTCTCTAGAGGAGGGACCCACAACTTTCAAGACAATGATGGAGGATATCTAGTGATATTCTAATAGAGGGGGGACCCGCACCTATCAGACAATGATGAGGATCCTAGTGATATTCTATAGAGAGGGGGGACCCGTCCCAAACCCTATCGGACAATGATGAGGCATCCAAGAAATATTCTATAAGGAGGGACCCGCACCTACATACAATGATGGAGGAGTCCTAGTGATATTCTATAGAGGAGGGACCGCACCTATCAGAAAATGAATGAGATTCTAGTGATATTCTATAGAGGGGGGGACCCGCACCTTTCAAGACAATGATGGAGGAGTTCCTGTGATAATTCTATGAGGGTGGATATGGACCGCACCTATCAACAATGATGGAGGATCCTAGTGATATTCTATAGAGGTGGAGCCCACCTATCAGACAATGATTGAAGGATCCTAAAAAAAGTGATAATTCTATAAGGACCCGCACCTATCCAGACAATGATGGAGGATCCTAGTAGATACTCATATTGAGGAGGGGCCCCGCACCAATCAGACAAAGATGGAGGATTCTATGCTATTCTATAGAGGAAGAGACCTGCACCATACAAGACAATGATGGAGGATCCTAGTGATATTCTATAGAGGGACCCGCACCTATCAGACAATGATGGAGGATCCTAGTGATAATCAATAGAGGAGGGACCCGGACCAATCAGACAATGATGAGGATCCTATTGATATTCTATAGAGGGACCCCGCACCTATCAGACTAAGAGGGTGATCCTAAGTGGATATTCTATAGAGAGGACCGCACCTATGCAAGACAATGATGGAGGATTGCTGTGATATTCTATAGAGGGGGACCCACCTATCAGACAATGATGGAGGAATCCAGAAAATATTCTAAGAGGAGGACCCGCACGCTATAAGAGCAATGAGGATGATTCTAGTGATATTCTATGGAGGGGGGACCCGCACCTGATCGACAATGATGGGGGATCCCCCCTTTAAAGTTGGATATTCTAATATAGAGGGACCCGCACCTATCCAGGACTATTATGGGGAGGATCCTAGTGATATTCTATAGAGGAGGGACCGCACCTATCAGACAGTGATGGAGGATCCTAGTGATTATTCTATAGGTGGAGGGGGGTGAAACCTGCACCGATCAGACAGTGAATGGGGTTCTTAGTGAATTCTATAGAAGGAAGACCAGCACCTATCAGACAATGAGGGGATCCTATGAATTCTATAGGAGGGACCCGCAACCTATCAGAAATGGAGGATCCCAGTGATATTCTTAAGGGGGGACCCACCCAAACAACAATGATGGAGAATCCTAGTGATATTCTATAGAGGGGGGACCCGCACCTATCAGACAATGATGGAGGATTCTGGTGATCCTAGCAGGTCCCGGCCCCATAGACATCCATTATCCATGGCGCGTATCCCGCGTTGTGGATAATGGATGATGGAGACGGAATCCATAGTTCTCTATGATAACTGTGGATTACTGTAGTGACTGGGACGGACTGCAGCTGTACAGCGCGCAATACGGACTGAAATCCGACTCAAACTAAGCCATGAGACCATGCCTTTAGACGTAAGCCGCTGTTATTATGGGGGGCTGTATGTCACTGTTGGAGGTACCCGCGTTATTGGGGGAGTATGTCCCTTTAAGTTCCCAACGTTAAAAAATTGGGGGTCTGTATGTCACTGTTGGAGGTACCCCGCTGTTATGTGGGGGATGTATGTCACTATTAGAGTTACCCAACTGTTATTATGTGTGGCTTGTAGTTACATATTTAGCGGAGGGTTCCACCGCTGAATTTATATGTGCGTGCCGTATGTCACTATTAGAGAATTCCCCAGCTGATTATTATGTGGGGACTGTATGTCACTATTAGAGGTATCCCGCTGTTATTATGTGGGGACTGTATGTCACTATTAGAGGTTCCCCGCTGTTATTTGCGGGCCGTATGTCACTATTAAAGGTTCCCCGCTGTTATTATGTGGGGGCTGAATGTCAAAATTGTAGGTATCCTGCTGTAAGTATGTGGGGGTTGTATGTCACTATTAGAGGTACTGTTCTGTTATTTTGTGGGGGATGTATGCCTCAACATATTAGAGTTACCTCACCGCGTTTATTATTTGGGGGCTTTTCATGGTCACTATTAAGATATCACTGCTTTTAATAATGTGGGGGCTGTAAGTCACTATTAGAGCTCCATGGTAGGTTGTGGAGAATCTATCCCGCTCTACTTGACTGTAGTGGTAATATAATAAGGGTAATATCCACTTATATAGCAAGGCTCCAATAGTAACGATGTTTGGAGATTATACCACCAATGGTCTGTGAGTGTAATAATAATAAGGGGTAATGTCAATGTATAGAGGCTACCCATGAAAGTGTGTGAGATTATACCACCAAGGTCTGTAGTGGTAATAATAAGGTAATTGTTTCCCCATTTATAATAAGGCTCAATGTAGTGTGTGGAGATAATAACCTCCATTGGTCATGTAAAGTAATAAATAAGGGGTAAGTTCCTCATTCTCAATATAAGACGGTTCCATGTAGATGTGTGGAAATTATAGCCCTTGGTTCTGTAGTGTAAATATATACAAGGGGTAATTGTTCCATTATAAAGAGGCCCCATGTATGTGCGGGAAGATTATACCCCGATGGTTGTAGTGTAATATATAAGGGGTAAGGTTCCTCATTATTAGAGCTCCATGCATAGGGGTGTCTGGCGAGATTAACCCCATGGTTCTGTAGTGTACATATATATAACCGGCAGATACATGTTTCCTCTTTATTATAGAGGCACCAGTAGGTGTGTGGAGATTATACCCCATGGTCTTGTAGTGTAATATAGTAAGGGGTAATGTTCCTCCATATATAAAAGAGGCCTCCGTGTAGATGGTGTGGCGATTATACCCCATGCCTGTAGTGTAATATATAAGAGGAAATGATCATCATTTATATATGATGCTTCCATGTAGTGTGTCTTGGAGATTCTGATACTCCAATTGTTTATAGTGTAATAATAGATCGTAAAAATCCATATATAGATGCTTCCTCCATGAAGGTGTTGTGGTGGAGAATATATCCCATGGACACAGAATTGTAAACTATATAAGGAGGTTAACGATCGCATTAATAGAGGCGTCCATGTATGTATGAATGGAGATTATACCTCAGGGTCTGTAGTGTTATCAGGGGTAAGTTCCCTCATTATATAGAGGCTCCATGTATGTGTGGAGATTATACAACCAGGGTCAGAAGTGTAAATATATAAGGTAGGTAATGTTCCTTTCCTCATTATATAGAGCACTCATGTAGGATTTTGTTGTGATTATACCCCAAGGACAGTATGTAGTAATATACAAAAGGGTTAAATGTTCCCCATTATAATAAGGCTCCATGTAGGAGTGTGGAGATTATACCCCATGGTCTGTAAGTGTAGTTAAAAAAGGGGTAATGTCCATTATAAAAAGCTCCATGTACGTGTGTGGAGATTATACCCCATGGGTCTGTAGTGTAATAAAGAAGGTAATGTTCCCCATATATAGAGGCTCCATGTAAGTGTTATTGGAAAGAATTATAATCACTCCCATGGTCTGTAAGTGTAATATAATAGGGGTAAATTACCTCTCATTTATATAGAGGCTCTCCAATGTCAAGGTGTGGAGATTATACCCCATGGTCCTTTAGTTCTTAATATATAAGGGGTAAATGTTCCTCATTATAAAGAGGCTTCCCAGAAGTTGTGTGGAGATTATACCCCATGGTCTGTAGTGTAATATATAAGGGGTAATGTTCCTCATTATATAGAGGCTCCATGTAGGTGTGTGGAGATTCTACTCCAAGGTTTGTAGTGTAATATAGATCGGTAATATCCATTATATATAGGCGTCCCATGTTAGAGTAGTGTTGAGATTTATATTCCATGGTCTCTATGTGTAATAATATAAGGGTTAATGTTCCTAATGTATATAGAGGCTCATGTAAGGTTGTGTGAGATTAAACCCCATAGGTCTGTAGTGTAAATATAAGGGGAATGTTCCTCATTATATAGAGGCTCCATGTAGGTGTGTGGAGATTCTACTCCAAGGTTTGTAGTGTAATATAGATCGGTAATATCCATTATATAGAGGTCCCATGTAGGTGCTTGGAGATTATATCCCATGGTCTGTCTGTAGTGTAAATAATAAGCGGGTAATGTTCCTCATTATATAGAGGCTCCATGTAAGGTGTGTGGAGATATACCCATGGTCTGTAAGTTAATATATAAGAAACGGTAATGTTTCCTCATTATATAGAGGCTCCATGTTGGTGTGGGAGATATATCGCCCCATGGTCTGTAAAAGTTAATAATAGAAGTAAACAAAATCCATTATATAGAGGGCTCCATGTAGGTGTGTGGTGATTATATCCCATGGTCTGTATTAGTAAAAATAATAGGTTAACATCCATTAATATAGGGCTCCATGTTAGGAGTGTGGAAGATTAAAACCTCATGGTCTGTAGTGTAATATATAAGGGGTAATGTTCCTCGCCCTCATATATAGAGGCTACCCTGAGGAATTTGGTTGTGATTATACCCCCATGGTCCTGTAGTGAATATATAAGGTGTAATGTTCCTCATTAAATAGAGGCTCCATGTAGGTTTAATGGTTGTGATTATACCCCATGGTCTTAGAGGTAATATAGGGAAGAGGGTAATTTCCTCATTATAGTAGAGGCTCACATGTAGGTGGGAGTGGAGATTATACCCCCATTGGTCTGTATGTAATATATAAGGGGTAATGTTCCTCATTATTATAGAGGGCTCCATAGTAGGTGGATGTAGATTATACCCATGGTCTGTAGTGTAACCTATAAGTGGGTAATGTTCATCATTATATAGAGGCTCCATGTAGAGCGCGATTTGGTGTGAGATTTTATAACCCCATGTTCATAGTGTAATATTTAAAAAGGGTAATGTTCCCCATTATAAAGTATGCTCCATGTAGTGCGAGTGAGAATTATACCCCATGGTCTGTAGTTGTATATATATAAGGGGTACAAGGTTCCTCCATTATATAGAGGCTCCATGTAGGTCGTGGTGGAGATTTATACCACCATGGTCTCCTAGTGGAAAATAAAGGGGTAATTTCCCCCATTATAAGGAGGAGTACCATGTAGGTGTGTGGAGATTATACCCCATGGTCTGTAGAGTAATTATAAGGTAATGTTCCTCATTATATAGAGGCTTCCATGTCGATGATTGGGAGACATTATACCTACCCTGGGTCCCATGTTTAACATGTCAAATATATAAGTGGGTACAATGTTACCCTCGATTATATAGAGGCCCATTTAGGTGTGTGGAGAATTAACCCCATGGTCTGTAGTGAAATATATAATGGGGTAATGTTCCTCATAAAAAGAGGCTCCGTGTAGGTGTTGTGGGGATTATACCCCCATGTTCCTGTAGTGTAATATATAAGGGGTAATTCCCTCATTATATAGAGGCTCCATTTAGGTGTGGGAGATTATACCCACCCTGGTCTGTAGTGTAATTTGTATATAAGGGGTAACTGTTCTCATATAAAAGAGGCTTGCCATGAGTGTGTGGAGATTAATCCCCATGGTCTGTAGTGTATATATATAGAGGGTAAATGTTCCCCATTATATAGAGGCTCATGTAGGTGGTGGGAGATTATATCCCCAGTGGTCTGTAGGTGTAATATATAAGGGGTAATTGTCCATTATCTAGAGGCTCCATGTAGGTTGTTGTGAGATTCATAACCCCCATGGTCTGTATGTAATATATAAGGGGTAATGTTTACTCATTATATAGAGGATCCATGTAGGTGTCGTGGAATTATACCCCATGGTCTGTAGTAGAATGATATAAAGGGGTAATGTTCCCCATTATATAGAGGCTTACCATGTAGGTGTGTGGAGATTAATACCCCCATGGTCTGTAGTGTAATATATAAGGGGATTATGTTCCTCATTATATAAGGCTCCATGAGGTTTGTGGAATTATAAACCCCATGGTCTGTCGTGTAATATATAAGGGAAATGTTTTCAATATAAAGAGGCTCCATGTAGTTGTGTGTGAATTAGATCCCATGGGTCCTGTATGTAATTTATAAGAGGTGTAATGTTTCCTCATTATATCAGAGGCTACCTATAGTAGTTGGTTGGAGATTATATCCCCATGGTCCTGTAGTGTAATATATAAGGTGTAATTTGCCCCATTATTATAGAGGCCCCAATGTAGTTGTTTTGGATTAATATACCCATGGTCTGTAGTTAATATAAAGAGGGTAATTGTTTTCTCATATATTAGAGGCGCCATGTAGTGGTGTGGAGATTATACCCCATGGGTACTGTAGTGAGACAAAATATATAAGGGTAATGTCCATTATATAGAGTCACCATTAGGTCGTTGGAGATTATAAACCCCATCCATTGGTCACTGCTATTGTAATATATAAGTAGGTAATGACCCTCATTATATAGAGGCTCCATGTAGGTGTGTGGAGATTATACCCCATGGTCTGTAGTGGTAACATATAAGGGCAATGTCCTCATAATATAGAGGCTCCAAGTATGTGTGTGGAGATTATACCCCATGGTCAGTAGAGTAATACTATGAGTAATGTCCCTTAAAGAGGCTCCATAGAGTGTGTCTGATTATACCCCATGGCTGTAGTGTAATATATAAGTGGTAATGTTCCTCCATTATATAGGAAGGCTCCAGTGTAGGTGTGTGGAGATTATACTCCATTGGTCTGTATTGTAATAATAGAAGGGTAATGATTCCTCATTAATATAGAGGGCCCATGAAGTGGTGTGAATTATACCACTTGGTCTGTATTGGTAAATAAATATAAGGGGTAATGTCCATTATATAGAGCTCCATGTAGGTGTGGTGGAGATTATACCTCCTCCCCATGGTTCTGTAGTGTAATATATAAGGGTAATGTTCCCCATTATATAGAGGTCCATTAGGTGTTTGGAGATTATACCCCATTGTCTGTAAGTGTATATATATAAGGGGTAATAAGTTCCTCATCTATATAGAGGTGCCTCCATGTAGTGTGCGTAGATTATACACCATGGTCTGTAGTGTAATATGTAGGGGTAATGTCCATTCTATCAAGAGGCTCCATAGGTGTGTGGAGATCATACCCCATGGTCTGTAGTGTAATATACAGTATATAGGGTAATAGTTCCTCATTATATATGCTCCATGTAGTGTGTGGAGATTATACCCCCACCCATGGTCGTGTTCGTTTAATAATAAGGGGTAAAGTTCCTCATATATATAGAGGCTTACCATGTAGGTGTGTGATACTTATACCCCATGGTCTGATGAGTAATATAAAGGGTAATGTTTCCTCCTTTATATAGAGGCTCCAATGTAGGTTTGTGGAGATTATACCCCTATGGATCTGTAGTGTAATAATAGAATGGGTAATGTTCCATATACATAGAGGCTCCATGTAAGGTGTGAGGATATTATATCCCATGGTCTCTAGTGTAATATATACTGGGTAATGTTTAACCTCATTATATAGACTCCATGTAGTGTGTGGAGATTCCTACCTCCAAGCGTTTTGTAGTGTAATATAGATTCGTAATATCCATTATATAGAGGTCCCATGTAGGTGTCTGTCGAGAAAATCTCCCAATGGTCTGTAGTGTAATATATAAGAGTTATCTTATCCATTTATATACGAGTCGCCATGTAGGTGTGTGTGGAGATTAGTACGACTCATGGTCTGTAGTGTTATAAAAGGGGTTAATGTCCATAAATAGAGGCTCCATAGTACGGTGTCTGTGCACGAATATATACCCATGGTCCTGTTAGTGTAATATATAAGGGGTTAAAGTTCCCCATTATATAGAGGACTCCCCAATGTAGGTGTGTGGAGTTATACCCCATGTCTGTAGGTAATATATAAAGGGGTAATGTTCCTCCTCATATAAGGTCCATGTAGGTTTGTTTTGTGATATACACCATGGTCTGTAGTGTAAATAATAAGGGTTAATGTTCCTCATTATATAGAGGCTAACCATGTAGGTCTTCTGTTGTGATATATCCCCAAGGTCTGTAGTGTAATATATAAGCGGGACAACTGTTCCTCATTATATGAGGCTCCATGTATGGGGTGTGTGAGGAAGATATAACTCCATGGTCCTGTATGTACTATAAAGAGGAAACAGTCCATTATATAAAGAGCTCCATGTAGGTGTGTGGAGATTATACCTTATGCTCTGTAGTGTGTTATAAAGGGGTAATGTTCCTCCTCATATAGAGGCACCTAAGGTTTGTTCTCTGTGATTATACCACCATGGTCTGTATGGGTTATATAAAAGTGGGTAATTTCCCATTATAATAGAGGCTCCAATATAGGTTTGTTGTTATTAAACCCGCATCGGTCTGTTAGTAGTAAAATAAATAAAGGGTAATGATTCCTCATTTATAATAACTACCATGTAGGTGTTGTGGTAGAATATACGCACCATGGTCTGTAGTGTAAATACTATAAGGGGTAAATGTTCCTCAGTTTTAATAGAGTCTCCATGTAGGTGTGTGATATTATACCGCCATGGTCTTAGTGTTAATATATAAGGGTAATGTTCTTCATTATATAGAGGAACTCCATGTAGAGTGTGAGATTATAACCCCATTGTCTGGTAGTGTAATACATAAGGGCTAATGTTCCCCATTATATAGGAGCTCCAATGAAGGTGTGTGAGATTATAACCCAATGGTCTGAGTGTAATTTATAGGGTAATGTTCCTCATTATATAGAGCTCCCATGTAGGAGTGTGGAGAATATAACCCCATGGTCTGCATTAATATATATAGTGTATTAATGTTCCTCATTAAATCAGTGCTCCATGTAGGTGAGTGGATGATATAACCACCATGGTCTGTTAGTGTAATATTATAAGTGGTAATGTCCATTAAATAGCGGCTCCATGTAGTGTGTGGCGGTTATACCTCATGGTCTGTAGTGTAATATATAAGGGTAATGTCCTCATAAATATACGAGGCTCCCATGTAGTGTGTGGAGATTATATCCCATGGTCTGTAGATAATATATAACAGGGTGTTTGTTAATGATTCCTCATTATATAAAGGCTCCTATGTAGGTGTGTGGAGATTATACCCCATGGTCTGTAGTGTAATATATAAAGGGTAATGTCAATTATATAGAGCTCCCTGTATGTGTGTGGAGATTAAACCCCATCTGTCGTAGTGGAATTAAAAGAGGTCAATGTCCGCTCATTATATAAGGCTCCATTTAGGGTGTGTGGAGATTATACCCCATCTAGAGTATGTAGAGAACATATAAAAGGGGCAATGACCTCATTATAGTGAAAGACCTTCCCATGTAGGTGTGTGAAATATACCCATGGTCTGTAAGTGTAATAAATAAGGGGTAAATGCTCCATTTAATATAATAGCTCCATGTAAGTGTATGGAGATTAACCCCATGGATCTGTAGTGTAACATATAAGGGGCAATGCCCTCATTAAATATAAGTCTCCATGTATGTGGTGGAGATTATACCCCATTGCAGGTATGTAATATATAAGAGGTTAATGTCCATTATATAGAGGCTCAAGTGATGATATGTGATTTAAACTACACCCATGGTCTTGTAGTGTTATATAATAAGAGGTAATTTTCCCTTCCTTTATATACAAGGCACCATGTAGGTTGTGTGGGTGTAAGATTACATATACCCCATGGTCCCGTAGTTTACTAATAAGTGGTAAGTGTTCCACATTATAAAGAGGCTACCATGTAGGTTGTGTGGAGATTATAATCAACCAATCGTCAGTAGTTAAATATAAATAAGGTAACTGTCCATATATATATAGAGGCCTTCCATTGTAGGTGTGTGGGAAGATTATACGCATTACACCCACCACGTCGTAGTGTAATATATAAGGGATAATGTTCACATTATATAAGGGCTACCATGTAGGTGTGTGTAGGAAATACCCCATGTCTGTAGTGTAATATATAAGGGTAATGTTCCTCATTATTATAGAGGCACCCATGTTAGAGGACTGTGTGGAAAAATACTCCAAAGGTCTGTAGTGTCAATAATATAAGGGGGAATTGTCCATTATATAGAGCTCCATGTAGGTGTTGGAGATTATACCCCCATGGTCTGTAGTGTAATATATAAGGGATAATGTTCCTCTTTATATAGAGGCTCCATGTAGGTGTGTGGAGACCCCATGGTCTGTAGTGTAATAAATAGAGGTTATGTCCAGTGACCAGCGCTGGCAGCCTATCAGGAGAGAGAGAACAGGCATGTAGCTATAGTAACCTGAGGAGCAGATGCAGCCCATACAAAAGGACATATCTCGGAATAGGTAGGACACTGTTAATGGACACATATTGCAAAGTGACTTTTTTGTTTACAAGATCTGTAACATAGAAAGCATCGATCCTTGTAGTGAGACAACATCTGTAACTGTAGCTATGACTCGAGGTTATTGTGGGGGTCCTCTAACTAGTGAATCCAGAAGACTGTACTGATGATAACCTCTGTCGGCCTGTGGGGGGCACTCTGTGCCAGTCCTGGGGTTGGCTATAACTGACGGGAATCCTGACTGGCCACACTGTGGGCATTGGGCTATGCGCCAACTTCGCCAGTAGCTGAGGTTTGCTCTATACAACCCGGAGGCTGGCAGCGGCATCACATTGTGTTTCTCTTTGCTTAGCTCCTACTACAGCAGCCCGCTATGTTAAAAACTACATCCCCCATCATGCCATGTGGGGAGGTAGGGCTTGTGTCGTAGACGCTGAGCATCATCCTCTGCACTGTAGTCACTTTGGGGCTGTGTAAATGGATGTTCCTGCACATTTTTGTGGTAAAGGCTTTGTGTGAGCAGTGAGTCCTTGTGTTACCCACATGTGTCCCCTCATTCACTGTTAGCAGGTTGTGTCTATAAGTGTTGAGAGCTTCCATCTTCAAGCTCCTTTCACGTGGCGGCCATGTTGTTGTTGGCTGTGTATGATAAAGCGAACAAACCGGCACAAGCGCTCCCTGGTGTATTATCCAAGGTGATGTATTTGCAAAAATTAAGCAAAACACTATTGCTCACCTTTATGGGATGTGCCCCAACACATCAGACTCTCCTCCACTTTCACCAGCTTCAAAAGCAACCTGAAAACCCATTTCTTCAGGCTTGCCTATAACCTTCACTAATCTTGTCACTACTTCCTCCACAGACATGTCTGCCCCTCACCTCCTGTCTCTTTCCCCCTCCTTGTAGATTGTAAGCCCTCGCGGGTAGGGTCCTCTCTCCCTCTGTCGTGCCAATTGTCATTAGCACTGTACTCGTTTCACGTATGTAATGTATGTAACCCCCTTGAATGTACAGCGCCCTGGAATCAATGGCACTTTAAAATAAATAATAATAATAATAATGTGTTATGATCGAGGCACAACACTACACATGTGGCGAGAGATACTCTCAGCAAATGAACCTCGGTTAGAGTTGATCTGATATTTGCAGCTTATGTGTGGATTACATTTGTTTGGACATCTCACGACCTCCACAAATGTTAATTTGTTGCAGCAAGGGAAATTAATCTCCAAATATCCAAAGGCTCAGTAAAGGATATTAAAAAAATCCACACCTTGGCTACGTGCATAAAATATCGTTCAGCAAATATAATAATAATAAGTTGTTTATTAAATTACCAGGAAAAAACAAATTTTCACAACTGAAAATTTATCATATAAAAATCAAATAGTGTATAAAATAGTTGCAGCAATCAGTAATCAAACTGATCCTTGTAAAGAACGCGTTTTGTGTATCTAATACTTCCTCTGGTTTGTTCCTCTAATAATGGTATTGGTGTTATATGCCTTTCAGTATGCCACCATACCTGTAATTAAAGGGTAACTGTCATTTACTCCCTAATCAGTGTCTGTATCCAAGCTTAGCTAATTAAAAACTTTATCAGTTGATCTATGTGTCTCAGAAAGGGGAAGATCTCTCCTTGAGGAGAGCACGGAACAAATTGCTTTTAGAGTTATGTATTGGCTTATTGCCCTCTATTAAGCATCTGCCTATCACAAGGCATTATGGGGAAGTGGCTGAGAAGTCCAAAGCGCCCTCTGTTGGATGTAACAAATCTTTAATTTGCTTTTGACCCCCCTGAGGCTTGAGAAAGGCAAAAGGATTTTAGCCAAGCCAGTATCTGCACTGATGAGGGACTCAAATCCTGAAATAGCGTTGTCTACAGGTGAGAGATACTGGCTTGGCTAAAATCCTTTTGCTTTCTCAAGACTCGGTGGGGTCAAAAGCAAATTGAGGATTTGTTACATCTACCAGAGGGCGCTTTAGGCGTAACAGCCCCTTTCCCCATAATGCTTGTTGATCTATGTGTAAAACACTAATTAAGAATAAAATGACGTGGGAATCACTCCTTTAGCGTCCAAAAAAAAAACACAATTATAACATGGAGATAAATAACCTTTAGCAGAGCATCTGAGTAATACAAATTCCTTGTGGAAAACAAATACAGAAGCCTGGAAGGATCAAATAGTAGTTTGCATGGCTTTCTCCATATGATGTAGACTCCAACTACAGGGTGTGGGAATGATCAAATTAAGAGAAAAGCACACCCTTCCTTAACTATGAAACATACCATTGTTCCATAGATAATTCTGAATAGCTCTGGTAAAGTTTAACACCAATAGTATCAGTTCTTAATAACATAAGACTTATCTATATGGTATTAAAAAAAAAAATTAATTAAAAAATGTACATTAAAAATCTATCCTTATTGTCCAGTTTGATTCAGACTAACCCAGTTATTTTATTTAATCCAAATGGACTCAATGTCTGCATCTGCTCGATTCAGAAAATCTCTTTTTTAGACAGTTCATTAAATCTATTGCATATATCGGCAGCAACTTGTTCAATCATTATTATGTTTCATAACACGTGGACTTTGGCTTCATGGAGTGTCAAGACATTTGTCTATAAAATTATTATTGCATCAAAGTTAATTTGTGCTAATTATACAATCTGTACCACAAAATGTTACCATCTAATGTGAAAGCCTATTAGAGGTGTAACTATGAGGCAATGCCTCCCCTGCAGTGGGCCAAAATAGTCCCGAAAATCAAATACTAGAGATGTTCCTAAAACGGAGTTTTCTGTCCCCTGCCTGTCCAAAGCAGCTGAACAAATGGCTGTTAGCAGCGTTTGTGTGTTTTTTGCTGGTCTTCCAGGCTGTTTTTGAATGTCTGCATCAATTAAGCCATTGGCTGTAACTCCACCCTACAAAAGGGGATGGAAAGTGCATTATTGCATCTATGTGGAGTTGCATGGATTTTGATGTCCAAAAAGCATCGTTTTTAGGGATTTTGTCACTAATATTTAACTTGGTGTTAATGTTAGTATGGATTTTTGTGCTGTAATTTTTTGTTTGGTTCTTAACCGTATTCGAGTTATTGCTTATGTCCCCAAAAAGTAAGCATTTGGTGCCTTTAACTATGTTTGTTTTTTCCTGGTTTTAGACATAGAAAAGTTATTGGTTTGCTGGTTTTAATTATCTTTTAGGGATTTTGGCCCAAACACTTTATGTAATTTGTCGACTCAAATATGTTTGTATGGATGTTAGCGCTAATAGTGACCTTGCTTGTGGTCGGTAAACTAAGTTTGGTATGGGGATTGTAGTATTATGTTTTTTTGCCATTTTTGTGCTAATTGAGTGACCTCAGTTTAGTTGCCCAAACTTTGTTTGTATGGAATTTGTTTGGCAATTTTGTAAATCAAGGTATCGGTGCACGAAAAATGTATTTTCAGTGTGATAAGCACGCTAACTTGATTAAGAGCTAAATCTGTTAAACGGATTTTTGGGCCAAAATTCATTTAAAACGTATTCTTGCGCTAAAAGCAAAAAGTATTTTAAGCCTCAAAAGTGAGTTAAGTTTACTACCATCAACATCAGTTAAGAACCAGTTTTTAGAGCAAAATGTCCAAAATGTATTTTTGTGCCAAAATGTGTACAAAAGTATTAGTACCATTTGAAGCGATTAACTTTTTATGTTCCAAAATCAGTAAAGAAAAGGGTTTTAATGGGAAAATGTTGAAAAAGTGTCACTGGCTCAAAAACGTCTATGTAGCGTTCTAAATGAGATTCGTTTGTTTGTGCCAAAATACGTAAATAAATTGAATATTTGTGCATAAATGGGTCCAAATTTATTGTTATCATGAACAGTGAGTTAATGTATTTTATTGGTCAAATCAGGTAGAGGATTTGAATGCCTAAATCTGTTTTGAACTGAAGTCTTATAGTCAAATCCCTGATTGAAGATATTTGTAGTGTCTGAAGCCACATTACTTTTTTAGGCCCGAAATTAGTTAGCAAATTTTTTTTAGGGTAAAAAAGTATCGTGTCCCAAAATGCATTTCACAAATTATGTTTACCTTCAAAAGTGAGAACTTTAGTTGTGGATCAATTGGTTAAGAAAAGGATTTTAGGGCCAAAATCCCCAAAAACAGATTGTAACGTCAAAATCTTTTGAAAAGTGATTTGTAATGTTCCAACTCATGAATTACGCAAAATGTGCTAACAACTAAAGCCTGATCATTTTCTGATGTAGGTTACAAATGAGGCCAAAGACACTTATATGTAAAATTGATAAGTTCTAACCTTTCCCAACTTCTATAGGTGGAACTTGGAAGGGTTTTAATGGAAAAATCCCCGTCAAATATGTCCAGCGCTTTCCATAGACTCCTGTAGTCAATTTTCTGCTTGGCTCTAGCCTTTTTTACCACATGTTGGAAAAGACGACCATTGAAAGAAATGAGCAGAAAAGAGAAGCTCAGGGGAGACGGGGAGACGTTCTCGCTCTCTAGTCTATGGGTGACGTTCTCGCTTTAGAGTCTATGGGGGACGTTCTCGCTCTAGAGTCTATGGGGGACGTTCTCGCTGTAGAGTCTATGGGGGACGTTCTCGCTGTAGAGTCTATGGGGGACGTTCTCGCTGTAGAGTCTATGGGGGACGTTCTCGCTGTAGAGTCTATGGGGGACGTTCTCGCTGTAGAGTCTATGGGGGACGTTCTCGCTGTAGAGTCTATGGGGGACGTTCTCACTATAGAGTCTATGGGAGACGTTCTCACTATAGAGTCTATGGGAGACGTTCTCACTATAGAGTCTATGGGAGACGTTCTCACTATAGAGTCTATGGGAGACGTTCTCACTATAGAGTCTATGGGAGACGTTCTTACTATAGAGTCTATGGGAGACGTTCTTACTATGGAGTCTATGGGAGACGTTCTTACTATTGAGTCTATGGGAGACGTTCTTACTATGGAGTCTATGGGAGACGTTCTCACTATTGAGTCTATGGGAGACGTTCTAACTATAGAGTCTATGGGAGACGTTCTCACTATAGAGTCTATGGGAGACGTTCTCACTATAGAGTCTATGGGAGACGGGGGGGACGTTCTCACTATAGAGTCTATGGGAGACGGGGGACGTTCTCACTATAGAGTCTATGGGAGACGGGGGGACGTTCTCACTATAGAGTCTATGGGAGACGGGGGAACGTTCTCACTATAGAGTCTATGGGAGACGGGGGAACGTTCTCACTATAGAGTCTATGGGAGACAGCGGGACGTTCTCACTATAGAGTCTATGGGAGACAGCGGGACGTTCTTACTATAGACTATGGGAGACAGCGGGACGTTCTTACTATTGAGTCTATGGGAGATTTGTTGTAGAAATCAAAAATGCAGAAACTATGGCCCTTTTTCTGTGAAGCGGAGACATATCCTTATTTATCACGGTTTACACATTTCCTTGCTCCTGTTCCAGATAGTTTGTATTTAGTTTCTCTGTTAGTTTTGGAGTAATAATTAAGCTTAGTTTAAAGTACTTTTTAAAGCCCTATTAAATATTTAAACTTTTGGGTTAGTGTTACTGTAATGCATCACTGTATGGTTATCGATTTTTAATTAATGCTGTGACAATATGACTAGAGGAATCTGAGGGATAATAGCCTTTGTATCTTACTACACCTCAAGAATAACTTAGAAATATTTCCATAGTGTGAATACTCAGTGACTGTGGCTGCTGAAATTAAAGTATTAGTTGCATCGTTCAGTGAAAAGCACCAAACAAAAATACAATGGAATTTATGAACCAAACTGAAACAAGGAAGGAAACAAGTAAAAAATTGGTTAAGGTGCAGGATAGTCTCGAACTCGTCAGTTGTGGCTTTGGAAATAAAGGGAATAAGATTTCTGGCCACACTTTAAAGTACAATCCCAGACTCCAAACCCCAGATGAGGACAATCCAGCAAGTGCACATTCCAGTAGATTTTGTTGACTTAGATTTTGAAATGTATGTAAGACCTAAAAACTGGAATTGTATTTGGATTACTGATGTGATAAATTTAGTGAACCGGCCTTTTCCGATGTTCGGAGATTGTGTAAAAACCCAAACCTGTCCCTTCTATTGATAACCAACCACTAGCATCATTTGTAAAACCAAGCGATCTGGAACCCTCAGCAAATAAACTAGGTAACCAAAGTAACATAGGAATGCAAATACACTCACCGGCCACTTTATTAGGTACACCTGTCCAACTGCTCGTTAACACTTAATTTCTAATCAGCCAATCACATGGCAGCAACTCAGTGCATTTAGGCATGTAGACATGGTCAAGACAATCTCCTGCAGTTCAAACCGAGCATCAGTATGGGGAAGAAAGGTGATTTGAGTGCCTTTGAACGTGGCATGGTTGTTGGTGCCAGAAGGGCTGGTCTGAGTATTTCAGAAAACTGCTGATCTCCTGGGATTTTCACGCACAACCATCTCTAGGGTTTACAGAGAATGGTCCGAAAAAGAAAAAAACATCCAGTGAGCGGCAGTCCTGTGGCGGAAATGCCTTGTTGTTGCCAGAGGTCAAAGGAGAATGGGCAGACTGGTTCGAGCTGATAGAAAGGCAACAGTGACTCAAATAGCCACCCGTTACAACCAAGGTAGGCAGAAGAGCATCTCTGAACGCACAGTACGGCGAACTTTGAGGCAGATGGGCTACAGCAGCAGAAGACCACACCGGTGCCACTCCTTTCCGCTAAGAACAGGAAACTGAGGCTCCAATTTGCCCAAGCTCATCGAAATTGGACAGTAGAAGATTGGAAAAACGTTGCCTGGTCTGATGA
Organism: Phyllomedusa bahiana; assembly: GCA_025379985.1. Taxonomy (NCBI): domain Eukaryota; kingdom Metazoa; phylum Chordata; class Amphibia; order Anura; family Hylidae; genus Phyllomedusa; species Phyllomedusa bahiana. Next base: position 27,238 of record JAODAL010039109.1, read on the forward strand.
GTCTCGATTTCTGCTGCGACATTCGGATGGTAGGGTCAGAATTTGGCGTCAACAACCTGAAAGCATGGATCCCATCCTGCCTTGTATCAACGGTTCAGGCTGGTGGTGGTGGTGTCATGGTGTGGGGAATATTTTCTTGGCACTCTTTGGGCCCCTTGGTACCAATTGAGCATCGTTGCAACACCTTGTTGAATCTATGCCACGAAGAATTGAGGCAGTTCTGAAGGCAGAAGGGGGTCCAACCCGTTACTAGCATGGTGTACCTAATAAAGTGGCCGGTGAGTGTATATGTCACCATTAAAGTACCCCAAAAATGTTACACAATTAAGTTTTGATTCCCAGTGTGAATGTGATGGTGCTCATCCTGAGTGTCAAACACTTTGGTCCACATGTATGAAAACTGGCTAAATCTAAAATTCACTTTGGTGCCCGTAGCAGGCAATCATAGTGGCTCTCATTTTTCCAGAGCACTATATGTAATAAAAGGGGCGCTCTGATTAGCTGCTATGGGCACCAAAGTGAATTTTAGATTTAGCCAGTTTTCATACATGTGGCTCTGAGACATTGTTACCAATAGGTTTCTCGTAGAAACTATTTAAATCAGTGTTTCTCAACTCCAGTCCTCAAGACCCACCAACAGGTCAAGTTTTAAGGATGTCCTCTGTATAGCACAGGTGATATAATTGTTGTCAGTGCATTCTCCACAGCTGATATAATTGCTGTCAGTGCATTCTGTGGGAGATCCTGAAAACCTGACCTGTTGGTGGGGCGTGAGGACTGGAGTTGAGAAACACTGTTATAAATGAATGTGAAATGGTACATATGAACACATTATAGTTAATGCTATTATGTTTTGTATTTTTAAACTTAAACAATTGTAAATTTCCCCAATATTTAAAGCCAAAAAGACCCGAACATTTAGTTATGGTTTGTAGTGTGGAAAATGTGTCAATCCCAAAACTCATTTGACCAATATCTTTATTAACACAAAACATTGTATTATTTTACAGGAGGAAGTACGACACCAAGCCGCAAACCCAGCAGCAGAAGATATGAGAAGCAGGTGAGCTTCTGTTCTTGAACATTGTGATAGATTCAGCGTATAAATGTGGCAGAAGGTGGCCTCACATGGTCATGGTTAAAATCTTAGGCAAAGATAAGGGGTTTTAACATTTCAGGGACACTATAGGTTAAGGTTTCTTCAGATATGGAACACTGCTGAAGATTGAGGCTGTTCTCTGTTTGGAGAGAGTACCAAACACACTGAAATTGTTGAGGTAACAAGCCCTGATGTTGTGGCTGCAGGGAAGGTTTTGCAGGTGCTGGATTTCAGGTGGTCCCTTGAGATCTCCTAGTCCACTTCACGGTCCTGCTGTTATTTCTAACGAAAGGGCTCCTTTGGCTTAAGTTCCTTGTGTTCACCAGAGGCCATTGTCAGACTTGCCAAATAATGATCTATTCTCAACACAGAAAAAACAATGAGTAACGTAAACTTTTCACAGTAAAGAAAAACTGATGAATTTTCCAGTGAAGTCTCGTAATTAACAAAAGGAACAGAGCAGCTTTAACCATAAGGCTATGTTCACATGGTGTATTTGCAGGGCGTAATTACGCCCCGCATTTACGCCGTGTGACCGGGGGCGGGGCGGGAGTGGGGGACTGAGCAGGGGGCCGGCACTTCGCCGGCCCATTGACTTGAATTGCTAGCGGCGCGTATTTGCGGCTAGAAATTCACATGTCATTTATCACCCCGCCCGGCGGCTTCGCCGGGCGGGGAGAGGAGACGTAATCCATAGTTCTCTATGAGAACTTTGAATTACCTTAATGAATGGGCCGTTTTCGGCCCGTAATTTTCACACTTCGGCGCGTAATTACGGACCGAAATACGGCCCAAACTTAGCCGTGTGAACATAGCTTAAGGCAAAGTCTTGCTGCTCTAGATCTACGAACCGGCATCTCAAACATTGAGCTCCTGGTGATGGTGGGACCGAACCATTGATAGTCTGCTTCGTCATTCTGTACATTGCAGATGTAGCAAAATTCAACTTGATAGATAACTCCTAATATTGCTCTTGCCAAGCTGTAGGTGCACTCAGTCCAAACAGTGTCATCTGTAATGAAAGACCCTGTGAAAGTTAATGGAGCAAATACCACAAAGCTCTCAGTGAAGCTGAAGGTTGCTACATCTGTTATCCCCTTAAGTTCAATGGCAGAAAAGTAGTTAATGAGCAGAATATTTTAGTAGTTTTTGCCTCCTTGTGTTTCAATAGTGTAACTTTATTTTTCCAATGACGCAGTTGTATGAGGCCTCGTTTTATTCGAGACAAGTTGTACTTTATAGGGGAATAGTTTAAGTTCACTTATAGATGCTAGCTGAAATGGTTCAAAGTCTTTTGTCATTTTGTTGGGTTATTTAGCATTTTTTTTACATGGTTCACATTTCCGAGTTAATAACTTGTTTGATTAATTTGACAGGTTCTTATGGTTGTGTGTCTACCTAATGTGTGGTTTTCGGTGTGTAATGTATGCATATTTTGGTTGCAATTTTTTTTAGTTCTTATGTTTGTTTGTTTTTTTACTTTTGTTTGTTTTTAAATCCCATGAAGGGAGAACTGTTGCATTATTAAGTGTGCAATAAACTGGAAAAAATGTATTAGCATATTCATATATACTAATACATTATAATCCGTTTGACCAGGACAGCTTACAGTCCGTTTTCATGACTGGTTTCTTACACAGACAGTTCTGGGGTTACTCTAGGTCCCCAGGTCTGACTGTGCAGCTGTTCCCCGATCAGCCGATAGAGCTTAGATAGTTTTGTGGTGATGATCTGCTTGGTGTTGCTTGCAGGAGCTGCGCTGGGATCAGGGCTGTGTAGTGCAGCTCCATCTCAGTGCTGCTGGGGTGCCTGTAGCTGTAAAGTTCTGTGTGTGTAGCAACGCCAAAGGACGTCACTGCAGATGAACGACTTGAAATACCTCTTCTATCGATGGTGGGTGGTGGTTCAGGAGTTAAAGGACATTTTGGCTTGGGTCAGGAGGCGATACATACATTTAAATCCTTACGGTAGGACCTGGTTATCCTTAAAAAGGCTAGTACATTTAACAGGCAGGTGCTATCAGATCTGTGAGCAGATGCAGGTAATGGGTTATAAAGGAGGCAAAGAATAGTTTTCCAGAAAATGCCAAGCAATAGGAAGGTGTGCACTGAAGGTACTCAGGAGTGATAATGTTAGAGGTGCGGGAGTGCTATAGAAGGAGCCATTTCTTTGAGGAGCCTGTAGAAGGCACTACTACTTTGTGAGGCACTTACCTTGAGTCCCTACTACAGACTCACCAATTTGCATTGTTGGCAGGTGTACTAGCGAGTCACAGCTGAGGGTTCATCATGGCGGCCTTCACCTAGAAGAAATGAAACCAGAGAGGCAACATCACCTGTGAGTCCAAACCTTTATCACTATATTTGATGGATTATATTGATCAAACCTTTATCAGTCACATTGTTGTAAACTAGCCAGGGACATGTCAATGCAGTCCAACAGCATGCTGTAGGAGTAGCCTTGCTACAGACAGGTCTCCATAAACCAACCATTTAATTTGTATTCAATTTAGGATTTAAAGGAGTTGCCTCACTACAGGCTTTCAGCCTACCTCAGTGTGTCTGGCAGGTTTTTTGAATTCAGGGGCGTGCTTCTTGTCTGCCTCCTCTCCTCCCCCTTACCCCATCCCCTCAGCACAGACAGCTCTCCTCCTCAGACTGGAGTAACTTCTATACAAAAGGGGGAGGGCGAGAGGGTTTGCTGCCAGAGTTAACCCTGTGTGTGCCTGCCTAGATCTGCTGCTCAGAGTCAGGAGACAGCAGGGAGAGGGCTGATCTATGAGTGTGGAGAGGTCTGTGAAGCTGTGTATGCTAATAGAGCAGGGGTGGGATTTAAAGGTTCCTATACCCCCTGCTTAGCATACAAATCTCCACCACAGACATCTCAAGCAACAAACACCACAAACACTGTCCTCCCATCAGGACACAGGGCAGCTGTAAAGTAAGTGTGTTACTATAATCACGATGTGTCACTAATACAGCAGAGCAGGGAGGGATAGGAACCGTTCACATGCCCCCCTGATCTGTTCTATTAGTATGGTCAAATCTCCACAGACATGAGTATAGTAACACTTCACTGCTGTCACATCGTTTTGACCACAGATCAGCCTCACCTCTGCTCTCCTCAATCTGTGTAGAGAGCAGAAGGGAGCAGACATGCACAGGGTTAATCCAGGCAGCACAGCTACATGGGGAGTAGAGCCCTCCCCCTCCCTTCCCTACAGAAGAATTATATACTGTGCTAGAGGGGTTCTGTGCTCTGACCTGTATTCAGAAACAGATGAGTCACCAGGACTGGCAGCCAGCTGATGCACTCCTACTACCAGGGATAACTCAAAATCAGTAGGACATTTGTAATGAACATATATTGCAAAGCTGCTTGTTTTTTTAAAGATCTTTTAATTCAAACCCAATAATTGTAGCGAGACAACCCCTTTAAAGATGTGAAATTTCCATTCAGCTCCTGGTTAGAGATCAGCAAGTTGGATCAAGTTTCTTGAAACCTTGGATAGCTCGACTTGTCCATCTAAAAGGAAGAGATCCTTTATTTCAATTATAAATCTTTTGTCTATCAAGTGATCGAGAGATGTGGCTTTCAATTACAGTGTAAATCAAGATTGAAGGGTTATTGAAAAGCATTATCTGTAACGGGCAGATTAAACGCCCCCAAAGTCCTATCCACACCATCTTAGTGCTCCAAATATATATTCTACAAAAGATAAAATATGTCTTGGGTTTGTTTAAATTAACCAAACCTTATTATGTGTAATAAAATCTGCAAAGTTAACATTTTGTACATTGTTTAACAGATACATAGTTTGAGAGCCAAAATGTGTGAATGGGGCCTTAAATCGCCCAACACTGACCATGGCTGCCCATATAGCGGACCAGAGTTGGGCTAATCTGGTCTGTTAGGGAGGGTCTAAATCTGGCAATACCACATGTGTTCCAGGTACCTAAATGCCACCACCGTCTGCAGCCAAACCTGAAGGGGGGGAAGCATGATTGTTGTTGAGCACTTACCACATTAGCTTCAACCTTTGGACTGGTTTGCAGGTTCACAGTCACGGCTGGAAGTCATTCTGATGGACTGAATCTATTATGATAGAAATGGAAGTGTTACCAGGATGTGTTTGGTTGCAGCTTGGGACCATGGAATCAGAACTTTTGTGCTTCCAAGCTTCCTGTAGACTCGAGTAGAGGGAACAGATGGAAGAGACAAGGTTTCACCCATTGCTCCCAAGTAAGTCCTTACTCCATCTGTGAGAATGCAACCTAGTCCATTGACAGCTACTTGAACAACAAAGATTATGGTGGAGCTGCCCTTGAAAAACAAGTAGCAGATTAGAACACAAATGATAAAAGCAAAGCAATAACTGAGGGAACAGCTCCCAAAAACTAAGTCTACTATCAAACCTAGAAACATTAGCAGCGATCCTCAATGTGCTCAAACCTGCCGAAAGTAATATGATGTGTTCAATCCAGCCAAGTCCCCCAAGGCTGGTAAATTGTAGGCCAGCTAAGAAATTGGTCAGTTGTTGTTGTGACAATCACTGGAATGTGGATTAGTGGCAGGGGCGTAACTTTGGTTCAAATAGTGGGTGGGACCAATTTTCCCTTTCATATCTATCTTTCTATCCTTCTCTCCTTCACTCACCTTCCCTTTAACTGTACTTCCCTTCCATTCTTTCCTCTCCTCTCCCTGCAGTGAAGAAGCGCCCTCTAAACCAGCTAGGAGGTCTGAGGGAGTGCTGTGAGCTCCCCCAGCAAGTCCGGACGGAGTCATTATGGCAAACACTTTTGGTGCTATCTGTAAGGTTATGAGTGGCTCTCTAATTACTGAAGTTTAGAGCCGGACTGGTACTAAAAAGCAACCCTGGCAATGAAATGGAACCAGGCTACCAATAATATTTCACACTCTACATGGCCAGAAAAATTATAGTGCAATGCAGCAAATTTGACTTCACCCCCCACATCCTCCCGTCACTACTCCATTAAATTTGTTATACACACAACAGAATTAGGAAAAAAAATAATCAAATTTTACTATACTGCTAGGAATCACTTATGTACATAATGTACTCCAAAATTAATTTTATTGCTGCTAACACCCGCCGGCTGTGCGGGGGGGGTCGCGGAGCAATCCCCCTGCAAAGCCCCTTAGTGGCCCTGGGATGTACTCATACGCCCAAGGTCATTAAGGGGTTAAGGCAGAGATGTATGGAGAGGAGAGGTTATGGAGAACCTTGTAGGTTATGGTTAGTAACTTGAAATTAATTTGCTGGGCAATGTGCAGCCAGTGAAGGGATTGGCAGAGGGGAGAGGCAGAGGAGTAGCGAGGAGAGAGGTGGATAAGACGGGCAGCAGAGTTGAGGATGGATTGAAGGGGAGTGAGCGCTAGATGGGAGGCCACAGGGAAGGATGTTACAGTAGTCTAGGTGGGAGATGCCAAGGGCATGGACCCGCATTTTGGTAGTATCAGGGTTAAGGAATGAGCGGATCTGTGAAATATTTTTCAGGTGGCGGCGGCAGATAGAGGTAATGGCTTGGATGTGAGGTTTGCAGGACAAAGCGGAGTGAAGGCTTATCCCAAGGCAGTGAACTTGCGGGACCGGTGAGAGTGTAGAGCCATTGACTGTTATAGAGAGACCAGGTGGAGGAATGGAGTAGGATGGTGGAAAGATGATTTCAGTTCTCTACATAAAGTTTTAGGAGACAGGAGGAGAAGGATGAGGATATGGATGATAGACAGTCTGGGATCTTGGACAGTAGAGAGTTCATGTCTGGGCCGGAGATGTAAAATTGTGTGTCGTCAGCATACAGGTGGTATTGAAAGCCATGTGATGCTATGAGTTGACCCAGACCAAGAGTGTAGATAGAGAAGAGTAAGGGACCAAGGACTGACCCCTGAGGGACAGCAACAGAGAGGGTGAGAGGCAGAGATGGTGTGAGAGCGAGAGACACTGAATGTCTCATCAGTAAGGGATGAGGAGATCCAGGAAAGGGCCAAGTCTGTGATGCTGAGGGAAGAGAAGATGTGTAGCAGGAGTGAATGGTCGACAGTGTCAAAGACAGAGGACAAGTCTAGGAGGAGAAGTACAGAGTAGTGGTGTGAGGCTTCGGCAGTTATTAGGTCATTGGAGACTTGGGTTAGGGTGGTTGGGTAGAGTGGTGGGGTGGAAAGGTTGATTGCAGCTGGTCAAGAACAAAGTTGGTGGAGAGATGAGAGGACAGTTGAAGATAGATGTGTTGTTCGAGGAGTTTCGAACAGATGGCTGACCTACAGTATAAACACAACTCGCATATACAGTATATACTGTACTCACATGCAAACAATACATTGAACCCTTGTTTCCTCCTTACCTGTCTCTTGTTGTCTGGTGTAGTTGGCATTTGGCAAGAGTTTCTCTTCTTCACTGAGGACTGGGCATTGGAGAAGTGGTATACAAGGGGAGGAAAAGATACCTGCACAGGACCAGATACAGAGTGTGCTGGACTATGAGCAGCGTTCTGATTGGTGAAGCAGCCCCTGCTGACTCCTGCTCTAATCAGCGATGCTCTCACTCTGCAGTGATACTTGAGCTTGCTACCTACTCATCCCCCTAAGATGCACAGAATGATAGGAGGCAAAGGGTTAATTTGTTCTTACTCTGTGCTCTGCTCTTCCCACTTACTTTATTCTTAAGTTCTTCATCTGATTTGTTTTTCATTGAAGTGGCTAAAAAGTGGGGGGACCGTCCCCCACCCACCAAAAAGTGGGGTGGAGCAGTCCTCTATGTGTCCCCCTAAAGTTACACCTATGGTTAGTGGGACGGATGAGTCCAAGTAATGCAAATAGGCTTTAACAGGTGCTTTATGGTTAGAATTGGGCTGAGACCTAAGACAGCAGTCACAATGAAGGGAAAAAGTTTGACATACATGTCCCAGGCTGTTGTTGGATCTCCCGCCTCTGCCAGGAGCTGAGTTGAAGTTACCAGGAGGGGGCATGAGGGGCAGTGAGAAATAAAGGGAGGCAATGGGGAGCAGTGAAGTGAAGGTACATGGCCTGGATGTTAGTGGTAGGAGGGTGCTTTAAAAGACCGTTTTTATTGTGCGGAGCCTCAAAGGGAAATTTTTCATGTGTGAAGAACTTCATATATGGCTCTTACCATTTGGTATTGTTTGCACCGGATCCCAGCTAAGATAAGACCATCACTGGGCCTAGAAAAAAAGAACCCAGAGAAGTTACATCAGCAGCACTACTTGTGAGTGTAAACCTTTCCTAGCACGGTCAACATTCTTGTACAAACTCGACTGAAACCAGGCTCCTCCTGCAGCAGGAAGCTATTTGGGGGCATTTCTTAGTTCCTGACCGGTCTCTATAGATTGTTATTTGATGAAAAGCTGTAAAATGTGATTTGTGGTGTTACATCGTTTGTAAAGTCAAAAAATGACTACAGTTCTGCCTATTATCATAAGTGTTGATCTAGAGGAAGGAAAAATGTGATAATTGAAGAGTTATCATTTAATCATGGTGTATTGTGGGAGCAGAAGCCACCTGGCCCCATTCACCTCACATGTCTGTCATGTCTAGAGCATACATGTCATGTGTACATTAATGCATCAATGCCAAACTTTTTTTTTTACACAGTAAGGATTCATTAACCAGCAGCAGTGTGATGTCAATGGGGCCTTACATGACATTGACCATGGTTGTCCTTTTAGTGGACGTCAGTTTTATTTATCTTGGCCGTCAGGCTCGGTCCACACATTGTAGTGAAGCTTAAATGCAGTTGACTTAGTAATTCCTAGAAACGGGCTAAATTCCAAAAAGCCTCTTTTTAAAGGTGTATTTATTATTCAAAGCTTGTCTCCTGTTGAAAGTTGGTGGAACAAAGTAAAAATACTCCAGTTAGATTAATTTAGTCTTCACTTTCCCATATAATCACTCACCAATTATTAGTCACAAAATGTGCGTTTTTTTAGCTTTTTAAGGGACCCCGACCTCTGCTTTGGTCGGGTTTTTTTGCAAAAGGGGATTTTGAATTGAGTGAATTGAGGATTGGAGGTGTCAGAGTAATAAGTTATTATACTTACTACTCCGGAAGGGGAAATCTTCGGGTGTCACCGCTGGACCGCGGGAGAGCAATGATGAGTCAAGGGTTTAGGGTTCAAAATTTTTCCCTTGGGAGAAACCCCCCCGGGCTTTATTTTTATAGCAAATTTTTACATGATATTTAAAGGGGTTTAAAAGACAAGCCTACCCTAACCATTGTAATTTTTTAAAAATAATCTAAAATTTTTTGAAAATAGGCGTGGGTTAATAAGGTTTTACCAAAAATTTAAACCCAACTTTTACTGGGCCCGTGTCCCAAAAAATTAATTAAACTTCCCAAAAAAATTCATAAATTTCCTTTTTATGTGTCAAACTAAAGGGAAACAAACTTATTTCTTTGTAGGGGGCCCCCAACCTCCCCGGGACAAGGGGAAATTTTTTAGCTTTAATTCCAAATTTTTTAATTTTTTACTTAAAATTGGACACCCCGCATTTTATTTTTAAAAATTACATTTAGAACAGGAACTTTTCCATAGTGTGTCCTTTGCACCCTAGCACCTACAAAGGAAATTTTTGGCTAAGTTTCAGTTTTGGAAAAAAAATCTCTAGGATACTCAAAAAAAAAGACAAAGAAAAAAAAGAAATGAAAAAAAATTGGGTTCCGTTCAGGCCTAGACAGCAGGGTATTTTTACCCAAACCCAAATTTCCCCCCTTTTTTTTTCCTTTTTTTTTTTTATTTTTTTTCCTTTTTTTTGTCCCCTTTTTTCGCACAGATTTCCTTTAAAAAACTTTTCCCGCGGAAGAGGGGGTAAGGGGGGAACCATTCGCTTTAAAAAAATTTCTTGGAAATTTATGATTTTACAACAATTTAAAATTTTCAATTTTTTGGATAGTCTGTGGTTTGGGGAAAAAATCTGTGTTATCTTTGGGGGTTCCCCCTTTTTTCCAGGAGGGGCTGTTTCCCAATTTCAGACTTGCACATAGGGCTCAGGGAAAGTAGAATTGCAGTCCCGCAGGGGGAAGCCCAGTGGGAGCCTTTGAATAGTTATCTGGGGGGGAATTGAAGTAAACCCCAGCTTTACTTGATAACAAAAAATTTTAATTTTAATAAAATAAAATTTTAGAATTAAACTTTTCAAAAGCAAAAGAAAAAAAAGTAGTTTTAGGGCCAAAAACAAACAATAACATCCATGGGATTCTCTTTTTTAAAAAAATTTTAAATTTCCTTTCAGGGCTTTCCCAAATGAACCATACTTTTATGTACTTTGTATGGGTTTTTATCTTTTACATCATCAGGTGAAATAAAAAAATTTCCCCTCTTGGCCTTTTGAAAAAACCCCAAATTTGGAGGAAAATAAATACCCTTTTTTTGTCTTTTAAAAAACTCACTCAAAAAATTGGGTACACTAACCTCCCATAAATTTGTTCCAATTTAGGGTGAAAATTCAGGGAAAAGTTAAATTTTCCTTCTTTAGGAGGCCCAAAGTTTCAAAAACCAATAAAATTTTTAAAAAGGTTTAAAAAACTTAAAAAATAATTTCACAAAATTTTGTTGATAAAAAAAAATATTCCAACATCTCTTGAAACAATAAGTCAAACAAACACTAGAAACCCTTTAAAGGGGGTTGTTTTTCCCCTATTTGGGTTCATCTTAAACCCCAGTCCGTTTTCTGTATTTTTTCTTTGAATTCAGGGGCGTGTTTACTGGCTTCCTAGGCTGCAGTAGAAGCCAGGGTTCCCGTAGCTTTTGCAACCGGTGGCAGGGTATCAAGGGGGGGGGTTTGGGGGGGAAAAAAAAAAGGTCTTTTAACTTTTAGCGACCTGAAAGGGGCTTTTTGCACCCTTTCAAGAGGGGTTTTATTCCCGTTTTTTTAGGGGGACTTTTTAATGGAAAAAATTTTATTGCAAAGTTTAAATTTTTTTTTGGGAAAAATTTTTAACATAAAAAACAAAAACCTTGTAGTGGGACAACCTTTTTTAATGTTCTAAAAATTGACAACA
>JAODAL010039110.1:0-38371 GCA_025379985.1 Phyllomedusa bahiana
GCCCTCTGTGGCCAAATTACTTTTTGCCGCCTCCAGAAGTCTTTGTGCCATGCCTGACCTCATGCTGTGTGGTGCCGCGTCATCCACACTTTCTTAATGTTGCCACCTGAGCTTCAGCTTGTTTTTTTCCAGCTTTCGCTGGCATGACTTTATCAGGCTACATTCCGCTTGAGTTTTTTGGTCAGTTTTGCCCTCTTAAGTGCCCAGGGAATTTTATAGTGAAGCGATTCTAAGAGCGGCGGCAGTCATGTGCGTGTCATACTAAAACACAACATTGTATGAAGACCAAACCAAGCTCCCTCTGCATATTTAAGCATGGCACATACGTTCTACAGCACCCTGCAGGCTCTGGGCAGCCTGGAAATAGCTGTTTTTTAACGTGATTCGTGCCGAAGTAATTCGGACCGAAACGAATTTTGTCGGAAAATTCGGCGAAGTGACCGAACCGAATTTTTGAGAAATTCGGCCATCTCTAGTACAGATATTCTGGGGAATTGGTGCAAACTATGAAAAAATGGGCCGACCTCCCGCTGTCTTTCTCAGGGAGATGCACTTTAATTAAAATGGTGGAATTCCCGCGCCTTCTGTACATTTTTCACATGCTTCCGATATATTTGCGGCCGAGGGATGAAAAGCACATCAATGCGCAGTACAGAAAATTCATATGGAACTCTAGGAAAGCCCGTATCCCTCTCATAGTGCTACAACAGCGCCGACTACATGGGGGCCTAGGATTTCCCAATATTCGCCTTTATAACTTGGCAGCCTTAGGCCGTTTTCTGACAGACTGGATGCAATCTACAGCAGTCTTCACAGATAGCTCACTAGATCAGGAAGGGTTACACGGCATATCGCTCATTAACTTTCTACATTTACCATATGGAGAGCTCCCTCAGATGGTAAAAGAGGATCAGCTGCTCATGCCGATATGGAGGGCATGGCGAAAGATTAGGCACTTAAAAATTTGAACCCTGACTACTTTCCATTTTTGTCTCTCATATGTAACCCCAACTTCAGGGAGGGAAGGCACAAAACACCTTTAGACTATGGCACAGGCTAGGCGTACACCAAGTAAAACAATTAGTACATCCCAACACTAAACAGATGTATTCTATCCCAGAACTGCAAAGCTTCTACCCTATACCCCCGATTCCGTTCTTTAATTACCTACAGGTGTCTAGCTATATATCAGGGGTGAAGCGACACCTACAACCTGATGACTGGAACACGAGCTTTGACCGGGTGTTCTTAAACCCTCCCACAAGACGAGCACAACTGTCGGTCGCTTACAAGTATCTTTTAGAGGACTTGGATTAGACGGAACACGCTTTGGCCTAGCTAGATGGCAGGAAAGAGATGCTGACATCTCCCCAGCTACGATACTAGAGGCACTAGCTGACACTTATAAATTTCTGCCAGCTGCTAGGTATGTTGAGATGTTTATGAAGGTGGCGCACAATGCCTATCTTACACCGATTAGGGGGCATCGTATGGGCAGGTTCCAAAATGACAATTGCTTCAAGTGTGGATTGCCAGCTGCGGACCTGTATCATTGCCTATGGGACTGGCCCTTGATACGGGAGTTTTGGCTCTATATAACAGAGTTTATGAACCAATCCCTAAACGTGTCATTTGTGGCTAGTTCCGCATGGGCGCTGTTTGGAATTGTGAAACGAGAGGGACAAGAAACAACCCGGCGGGTAAAAAGGATACTACACGTCGTGGCAGCGGCAGCGCGCAAAGCTATCTTGCAGGTATGGCTTCAGCCCGTGAGTCCCACTCTGGACTTATTTAAAAGTAAATTTGATTTCCTAATGCGCATGGACTGGGTAGAGGCCGCATTGCAGAAAGAAAAAAGGGTGAGGAAGTTTTTTGAGTTATGGGAAGGATACATAAACACATTGCCGACAGATACTAAGGGTAATATAAAGCGCTGTTTTGAGCCAACTTTATGGTACCAGGGTAGGCAACTGGCGGGTGCTGATCCAATAGATTTGCCGACAGAAGATGGTTCTTAAGCGAGAATTATAGGCTTCACTGGAATCTGCTCGTAGAAGATACAAAAATCATAGATACTGGGATGGTAATATAGTGGCCTGCGGGAACAAACGCGCCCGTTACATGTACTGGCGGGGAAGGGGGGAGGCGCGCACCTGAGCTAACGTTATAAAAAAAAAAAAGGGGGAGATGAGACACACCACAGACTTAGAAGTTTATAGGATCTGATTTATTGTTGTTTTTACACAGTCGTAACTGAGCTGTAATGATACTGGCAATTTTATATGCAAACGACTGTGTAATGTTTACTATGTGTTTTTGTTTGTTAGAAATTGGCATAATAGAAAAAGAAGAAAATAGCATTGTCCTTGGCTAAATGATCATATTGTATTTTTTGATATAATATTTGTACTGGAAAGATTTTATGATACTATTTGTAACTGCTGCTTCCATTTTGTATGTGTCAAGGACAGATGTTAATAAAAACAATTTGAAAAAAAAAAAAAAAAACACTCATGATGATGGTGAATAGGTTTTTTTTTGGGATCAGCCTTATTTGTCTTATGTCAGCTGAATGTGGCTAGCAGATAAGATGATGGAACCTTGGGGACCATGACAGGCATTAGGGTGCTGCGCTTTCCCACCAGTTCACACTTTGGTGTTCTGATAGAGATGAGTGCTCCTGCCATTTGGGAACGTCTGTCACAAATTTTGTGATGGCGTTGCCAGGGTTTTGGCAGTGATGACATCTATATTGCCTTTGTCATTATTGAGCTCCGTTATGGGTTCCTTGAATGATCTCTTTATATGCAGCCCTTTAAATGCTGTTTTATTTGGCTTAATCCTAATGTTGGACAGCAATCTTCCTGGTTTCGCCAGGTACTGGCAACGGACAGGCGCACTGGATGTGTGAGGCTTGAACACTAACAGACATGCGGCGGCCCGATTTGGTCATGCGCAGTAGCGTTTGAGAGACGCCGAGCTCGGTGCGGCGCCTGGGAAAATAGCACAGGCGCAGTAACAGTTGGTGGACGCCGAGAATTCAGTAAGTTATATCATACCTGCTATGGGTCCCGCTTGTCTATGTCTTATATATGTTTTTAATTGTCACATAAATTTGTATGAATTATTGATGGGATGGGCTTATGATGCCTGCTATTTTGTGATTGGGTGTTTAAGATGATGATGCACATGGATTTATATATATATTGAGGCACTTGACACTTGTGAATTATGCTTGAAAAAGGCTCATCTGTTTTTTGGAGCCGAAACGTAGCTTCATGTACTTAGGATTCTAATAAAGGAGTTGTTTTATGCTGACATCCAAGCCACTATTTTTACTTGGGATTAGATACAGCGGGTTTTGGCTACCCCGCTTTGGATGGTCTGTTGCATTATCTCCTTATCTAAATTCTAATGGGACTTCAGTGCTGACCCTAACCACGTTTTCTACTAGGGATAGTAAATGGTCTGTGACTTTTTTTCTGTGACTTTTATAACCTAAGTGTGTTGCCTAAGATGTAGAACGTATCCATTTGACTGTTGTGGATGTTATTCTTTCAGCTTCTCCAGCCTTGTTTGGGGGTAATAATGGAAGGTTGTTGTTGCTCTCCCATAGACTTTAATGGTCTCGTTGCATATCGATGCTCACTATCGAAAAACCTTTATCGAAAGCGGCCTCCGCGCAGACTATCGGACTATCGGATCGGATCTCGATAGCACGCAATGCTTCAACAACTAATCCTGACATAATTTTTAATTACTTCTGTAAATTTTACATCACAATGAAAATAGGACAGAGATAAAATATAAATCACGGAAAAAAAGAAGCTTATTTACTGATCCTCAGGCAGTTCAAAAAACAATTCCAAATAGAATTCAGAGAAGCCACAATGCCATATAGAAGGGTTCCACAAGTGCAAAGTATTATTAGATCACCACTCACACCTTGGACTTGGGTTGCATCCAATTGGTGACATCACTATTACTCGACACAGTCCAGCACCTTCTAAGTGTAAATTACCAAAATTAACACTCTATACTTCCCTTAATGGCAAATACAGAAGCAATGACAAATACAGAAGCTTAAGTGGCAGTTTCAAACAGAATAGAGGAAGAACCCACATTTATTCTGTGATTTATATTTAATTTTTGTCCAATGTTTCATTGATGTGTTTTCAATGTTAGCATAAAGCCTCGCAAGTTCATAGGGGACCCTGGATGCACTTTGCGAGCTTGAGTATTTTGGCCAAAATATCAACTAATACCTCATGTTAGATATTTTGTATCGGTTTGCAGCTTGGCCTTTTGATGTTGGAGTCTATGGGATGTCAATAACTACCTGCACTAAATCTGGTACAAAAATGGTATCCCATAAAAACCTTTTTACAGTATGTGAAAAGCTAATGCCATGCAGTCCCCCCCCCACGCACACACAAACCTAAAGAAGGTGGAGAGAGGGGCAGCTTTACTGGCACCTAGAACTTTTATAATCTCCCCTTCAGTGCACAATGTTATTGTCTGCATTATTTTTGGAACTGCCATTTAAACCTCTGTATTTGCCAGTTTGAGAGTCACAGGATATTAATTTTGATGCTGAGCACATAGAGGGTAATGGACAGCCCATCCAATTGAATAGTGGTGTCACCAATTGGTTGTAATGCAAGCAAAGTGCTTTCTGGATAACTGTAAAATTAGGAATCGGTCTCTGATTGTTCTGTAAATCTTATTCTATTATTATTATTATTATTATTATACTAGAGATGGGCGAATTTCTCAAAAATTCGATTCGGTCACTCGCCGAATTTTCAAACAAAATTCGTTTCGTTCCGAATTACTTCGGCACGGATTACGTTAAAAAGCAGCTGTTTCAGGCTGCACAGAAGCCTGAGGGTGCCTGTAGAACGTTGTGCCATGCTGTAAATATTGCAGAGGAGGCCTTGGTTTGGTCTTCATACAATATTGTGTTTTAGTATGACACGCAGATGGAATGCCGCCGCTCTTAGAATCGCTCACTTATAAAAATTCCGCTGGGCACTTAAGAGGGGAAAAAAACTGACCAACAAAAACTAAGCGGGAATGTACGCACTGATAAAGTCATGCCAGCGAAAGCTGGAAAAAAACAAGCTGAGGAGCTCTGGTGGCAACATTGAGTGAAAGAGTGTGGATGGTGGACGGCGGCAGTCCCACAGCAGTTATTGAGGTCAGGGAGTGGCACAATGACAGTCCGGGGAGGTGGCAAATACACAGAGGAAGCCACGAGTGGCACAATGACTGAGAGCGGAGGTCACCGGCGGAGCAGTATGAGGTCAGGCAGTGGCACTAGACTTTATGGAGGTGGCAAAAGAGGAGGAAGGCCAACAGAATGCACAATCACACAGTGTGGAAGGTCACGACAGCAGCAGCATGAAATCAGCGGCTGTGGCACAATGACATTCTGGAGTCGGGCCAAAAAACAGCATATTAGGCCACAGAGTGGCCACAATCACACAGTGTGGGACGGTCACGGCAAGGCAGCAGTATGAGATCAGGCCAGTGGCCACAATGAACATTCTGGATGCGGCAAAAACAGTATTAGGCCACCAGGAGTGGCACAATCCACCTACAGTGTGGAGGTCACGCGCAGTATAGTATGAGTATCCGATGGCCGTGGCACAATGACGTTCTGGAAGCGGCAAAACAGCATTAGGCCACCAAAGTGGCCACAATCCACACAGTTTGGAGGGTCCACGGCGGCAGCAGTATGAGGTCAGGCAGGTGGCACAATGACATTCTGGAGCGTCAAAACAGTATTAGGCCACAGAGTGCAAACAATGATACAGTGTGGAGGTCACAGACAGCAGCAGCATGAGATCAGGCAGTGGCACAATGACATTCTGGAGGCGGCAAAACACAGTATTTGTATGCACAGCAGAGTGGACATCACCGGTGTGCGCAGGTCACGGCGGCAGCAGTATGAGGTCAGGCGAGCAAATGACATTCTGGAGGCGTCAAAAAACAGTATTTGGCACAGTGTGGCACAATGATTACCAGTGTGGAGGTCAAGGACAGCAGCAGCATGAGATCAGGCAGTGCCACAATGGACATTAATGGAGGCGGCAAAACACGTATTAGGCCACAGAGTGCACACAAGCACACAGATGTGGAGGTCACGACAGAGCAGAAATGCAGATCAGTCAGTGGCACAATGACATTCTGGTGGTGGCAAAAACAGGAGGAAGACACACAGAGTGGCACAATGATGAGAGCGGAGGTCACGGCCGGCAGCAGCATGAGGTCAGCTGTGGCACATGGACACGTGTGGGAGGGACATGGCAGCAGCCACAGCAAGCAACATGAGGTCAGACAGTGGCACAATGGAACACAGTGTGGATGTCACAGGCAACAGCAAAAGCAGCAACAGAATGTGGTCATAGAGTGGCACAATGACAGAGTGTTGAGCGGTGGGTGCAATATAACCTGTCCCTGGTAAAGATGGTGGTAGGCAGATGGAGAAATTGTCAGCAGATGTGTGGCATCAGGTGGGGTGGCGGGCATCAGAAAGTGGATGAGGAGGTTGTCAGCTAGTTTGAAACCCAGACTGACGCCTAAGCATTGGTGTGTGAAATCCTAGCGATCCACGCCTGATTCATTCTTGACCAACGGGTTCAGTCGTTCCACATTTCCCGTGGACAAGCGGGTTCTTCCTTGTGGTAAATATAGGCCCCCGCCGCATGAACACCCGCTCTGATGCCCCACATACTGGCCGAGCAGTAAGCTTCTCCACTGCAAACTTGGCAAGTTGCGGCCACACATCAGTTTGGCTGCACAGTAGTCCAGCGGAATCTTCTAACTGAAGTGGCAGGGAGTTGCTGTACCAATAGGCCACAAACCTGTTGGTTCAGGGTTCTGCTCCAGGTCCTGCTGCTGCTGCTGCTGGCGACTGCCCTGACACTAGGCGGGTGAAGGAAATGTCATCAGTGAGACACCAGACTTAGGTTTACTTACTGATGGAGCTGGTCTTGCTCCTACCCCCCCACCTTCCCCCAGCAGCCGTGGCAGTAGTACTGTGAGCGCTGAGGGATACCCCCGGTCAGACTGGCAGAGGAGGGGACGATGCCGCAGTAGGCAGCGGCCAACTGATTACGGAGGATTTCCCTATAGTATGTGAGTTTGTCCTCCCTCTCCAAATAGGCTGGAAAAAGGCTCCCATTTTGGTCGGTAGCGGAGGGGTTTCAACTAGGGTGGAGAGCAAGAAGTCTCCTCTGCCAGATTGCTGGGGACTATTCGGCTGTCATAGCCAGGCAAATAAGCATGCTGCGGGCCATCTTGCCAAATGGAACTCCGAGGGGCTCTCTGCCTCCATTTCACTATATAATGCCACGGTGCTTGGGGGTCATCTGCCTCGTCTTCCTCATCTCCATCCACCTCCTCCAGCTGCTTCCTGCTCCTCCTCTCTTATCTCTTTGGTAGAAAATTCTCTCATTTCACCAGACAATTGTTTCTGCTCCAATGTCCTCCTTCTCCTCCTCATTTCAGTCCCAACCGGACTCATGTGGGCCACGAGATGTAGTTGACTCGGTCTCAAGTCCCCTTGCCCAGACAGATTTTCAGCATCTGTTCCAGGACATGAAGCAGTGGAATGATTGTTTTTCATCCCGTAGTCCTGGCGAACTGTCAAATAACGTCGCCTCCTCGAATGGCCTCAACCAAACCGGAGGTGTCACGCATGAGCTGGCCACTGGCTGACATCAAAGTTTTACACAGGGGATGTACTTCTGTCTGCCTGGATCATCCAAAAAACATGTTAATGGCCTTTTATCTGTTCATACAGTCGGTCCAACATGTGCAAGGCTGGAATTCCTAGCAGGGGAGTGGAAACATCGCATATCAGCGTGTGTTGGGGGAGGCCGTTCTGCCGCTGCAACATCGGAGGGAGGGTGTTCCTGGCTTGTACGAATGGTTAAAAGTTGCATGCACAGTTTCCTGGGCCATTTTCAGAATTTTGAAGATCGGTGGAAGACATCAAGGAACTTTTCACAAACACGATTGAACACGGTGCGCCATGCGCAGGGCGCATGTGACCATCCCTCCTCGGTGCAGCACGGACCACCATGTTCCTCCATTGTCGTCACATGGTTTTCCGATTTGCAGTTGGCGCGGAGAAAGCCACACATCGATTTCTTGCTGCATGATGAGACAGGAGCTGGAGGCGGACATTGGCGCAAGGTGCAGCGTTTACAACGTGGAGGAGGAAAGCGGCGTTTCTCCTGTCCAAGTTGTTGGTGTGCCTGGGCTTGGAAGGCACATTTACCCCAGTGGGCGTGTTAAAGGGACATGTACTGGCCTGACCGTAGGTTACAGGCTCCAGTCCGTCCGCGCTGACGTGCACCTTGGAAACAAAACCGATAAGCCTCAAGGACAGACCCCACCTCTGTTCTAACATATTTAGGAAGTGATGGTACTGCCTTTTTGAAAAGAAATTACGGCTTGGAAACTCTCCAAGATCGGCTCGGCACAAGCCATTAGTTATCTGATACGGTGCAGAGGTCCAAATTTGGAAAGGGAGGGACTCGCAATACCAACAACTTGGACAGGGAAGGCCGGCTCACAGCTGCTGCACCTTAGGATTGTTGGACGCATATGTTTGTCTCTTTGCAATATCGCCTTGCTGAACGACTGTGGCCACATGAGTTGAGAGGAGCAGTAGCATCTGGACCGGGAGATGATGTCAAAGAGAAACAGCTCCCTTCTGCAGAGTGGTGAAAGCTTGACTGGCTGCAATGGCATGCGTGCCACTGGGCGCTTGCTGCTGCTGCTGTTGCTGCCGGCGGACAGGATGGACCACCACACTGAGACACGTTTCTACCAGGCCACCGGATGGTGGACACTGCATGTGTTGATGCCAGGGCCGTGGTGCCAACGTTAGCCTCCTGGCCCACGCTTCACTTTCTTGCCCACAGATTCTACATAATATACCCATATTCGGCTAATCGGTGTCTTAGCAAAGAACTTTTTTGCCACACCGCCCGAGTATCGGATTTTACCGCCAAGGCTCAGCACTGAGTGATACTGCCGCTGCTGCCTCGCTGAGCTCCCTGTGCTTGCTACTATCTTGGGACCTGCGAAGCGGGTTTTTTCCCGTGGCCGCTTGCTCCGGACCTCACACTGCTGCTATCCTGCTGAACTCACGGCCACCGACCCACTTGCTGGCTGCGGAGCTGCTGCCTGACGCGCCAAGCTGACGCCCTCTTCTTCCTGACGATTGATGAAGCACCTTGCTCTCCGGCTCACAAGTGCCGGTCGGCTACATTCATCATATATTTGTGTTTCATCGTCACTGCTGTCCTCATCACCGGTCTTCGGTTATGCCCGAGGCTGACCTCTCACAAACATGACCTTCCCATGCCATCTCCACATCTATACTTTGCCGTCTACTGCAGAAAGCAGGGGATATTGGCCCCATTTCTTCGCTGCAAGTAGCTGCTAGGACTGCCCTCCTAAACATTGTTCATCCGTCGCTATATAGTGGCGCTTGTGCCAGACCACCATAGTAGAAATCTCTGGGCTTGGAGGGAACCGGATGGGACAGAGGCGGGATGAGGACAGGTGGAGGGCCGCTGACCCGCTCCCGGGCCATGCAACTAAGTGTTTGTGTCTGAGGTTCCCACCGACTCTGCTGGGGTTGTAGATGTCCTTCTGGGAGAAGAGGATGACCCTAGTCAGCAATCAAGAACCCTTGGTTGCTGAACAACAACACGGCCGCTAGTGACGCGGCAGTTGTGGCCTAACGAGCGACCCCTGCTGCGACGTCCCCCTTGCTGTGCTGCGAATCCTGGGCACCTGTTCCAGGAATGTTTGTGCCACTGCCACTTGCAGGTGCAGTGCCTGCCCAACCTCTCTGTCTGACATAATTGTTTGTTCTAAAAGGTGCAGAACTGTTGATGGATGATTTCCTGTATATGATACATATACAACCCTGTTTTTGATCCAAATGAACCCCCAGTAGTAACAAGTTGGATTACCCTTGGATATAAATTGTGGCTCCCAAATGGCAGGAAAAATTTACTTGGAGGTGTCGTTTAAAATATCATGTATTGTTTTACTAATTGTAAAAGCACAAACAGGATTAATTAAACCTTCGGACATGAAATAGGCTTCAGGAAAAATGTATATATTTTGGCGTTGAAAAAAGACTGTTTATTTTTGTCATGCACACCAGCAAAACAAACGCTCTAATTACACCCCTGATGTAAATGTGCCAAAGAATGAGCCGCACAAAATAGTAGCTTTGTTAAGCGTGTTACAATTGCTTGTTTTCTACGCCCCCACACAACAAGAGACTGTTGTAATTAACTTTGATTTGTGAATTAGGACTACAGGGACAAATTTATATATTTTTGGCGTGAAAAAGACGGTTTATTTTGTCAGGCACACCAGCAAAACAAACGCTTAATTAACCCCTGGATGCTAAATTGCGCAAAAGAATTGAAGCCGCCAACTAAGTAGCTTGTAGCGTGTTACAATTGGTGTTTTCTTCGCCAACACAAGAGTTACAGTGTGTAATTACCTTTGCTTGTTAATTAGGCTACCAGGAAAAATTTTTATATTTTGGCGTTGAAAAAGACGGTTTCTGGGGTCAGAACACCAGCAAAACAACGCTTGATTAACCCGCTGATGTAAATTGGACAATAGAATTGGCAGCCAAAAATGATGAAAGTGGTATTTTGGTATTTGTAAAAAACGCTTTGTTTCTTTAAAATGTATACAACAGGAACTGGCTTAGATCCCACTTGGATATTGAATGTATATGCAGCTGCAGTGGACGCACACGGATTTCAGATCCAATACCCCACAAAATTAGAAATAGAAAACCATTAGGAGAACAGGTCTCTGAGACAAGCTCGAGGACACCCACAGAAATCGCTATATAAAAAATCATTTCATCTGTAAGAGTTATCAAGCCGCCGGCAGCACTCTTCCCTGATCTAGTCAGTGGAGAGCGGTTAATGAGCTCCCAGGTCGCCGCCGCATGGACTTATTTTGGTGCGGTGACGTAAGTATTCCCGCCGGTCTCTGATTGGCTTCACTCTGCAACATGTCATTGCACGGGGCTATGCCCTCTTCCTCCAGAGTGCTTTTGCCCATGTAGCGCCATGTGCTCGCAGCCATTTTATCAATCAAAAAGCACACTTCGTTCACCCGAAGTTCCCCATAGTTCGACTTAGTCCGAACCGAAGTTTTCCTGAAATTCTAAACGAATTCCACTTCGTTAGAATCGATTCGCCCATCTCTAATTATTGCCCATATGACTTTAACTTTGAATCCCTTGAATGTCTACATAATATGTGAACAATGAAAGTAATAAAAGGATTACAGACTATTACACCTGACAGTTTTATTATTATCAGGTAACTTAATAGGCTTCCATACAGTTCCACAAACATACATTATATGGTTTCCTTAATACATTAATAATAATAATAATAATAATAATAATAATAATAACTGATATTATAGGTCATATTCTGATTGATTTTATTTTACAGTAGCTCATCACCCAAAAAGGTCATGATTAGGGTTTACAAAAAAAATAATACATATAACCTATGTCATAGTAACTCCAGTCAGGGTCCATTTACGCTGTTTTTGGGAACTACAATCATTTTTGGGACTATTTAGACCCAGCAGCTCTTTCAGATTACAGCTGCTTGTAATGGTTTACTTGACTGGCACATTATTGGTGCTTCCTCTATTTTATTCACATAGCAAGACTCAACTATCAATAAGAATTAACAGAAATCATCACTGAGGGCTGACATTTACTATTTACTGTAGGAAAATGATGTTTTACTGTTCTTTATGAAAAAATTGCTGTCATATTTTTTTTGTCTACTTATTTCGATAGACCCTGGCTCCTGCCAGAAATGTCCAGAAGACCAGTGGCCAAATGACAAGAACCAATGCGTGCAGAAGATAATTGAATATCTGTCGTACAGGGATGACCCAATTGCTTTGAGTGTTTCTGTTCTTTCTGCAATTTGCTCTGTGAAAACCTCAGTTATTTTGGTCCTGTTCTTTCTGTATCGTGAAACACCGGTCATCAAGGCTCAAAATCAAAACCTGAGCTTCATTATTCTGCTCTCGATCATGCTCAGTTTCCTGTTTGTATTTTTATTTCTAGATCGTCCTGTATATTTGACCTGTGTTCTTTGTCAATCCCTATTTGTGATGATCTTTTCAATAGTTATCTCCTGTATGTTGGCTAAAAATCTTGTGGTCTACTTAGCCTTCATTGTTACCAGACCCGGAAGTCTTTGGAAGCAAATTATCGGACCAAGAACAACCAACTATTTAGTCTTAATCTTCTTATGTATTCCTGTTTTAGTTAGCATAATTTGGTTGTCTGTTGCACCGCCCTTTCCAGAAAACAACTTTCACACATATACCAACAAAATCATTCTCCAGTGCAATGTTGGTTCATCCTTAGCTTTTTTCACACTTTTAGGCTACATAGGACTACTTGCTTTTTTAAGCTTCCTTCTTTCTTTCCTGACCAGAAATTTACCAGATCGTTTCAATGAAGCTAAAAACATCACCTTCAGCATGCTGGTTGTCTGCAGTGTCTGGGTGGCTTTTATCCCAGCACCTATATTGAGTTTGGTTACTGGGAAAAAATACTGTTCTTGTAGAGATATTTGCTATAATGACGTCAAATGTTGGCATTTTAGGCTGCATGTTTGTTCCAAAATGCAATATCATATTGAGGAGGCCGGAATTAAATTCAAAGAATCATTTAGTGCAGCAATCATGAGCTAAATGTTAATTACATCATCTCTTAATTACACAAATAAATAAAACATTTATTTCTCCAGTAATGTTCTTGTGTATTTGCTTATGTTATGGTGAAATGATCAGTATTCTGCATAGCTTACATTGAAGGAACTCTTTACAGATATTTGCTTTCTAATCACACTTCATATCACTTCAGTTAAATGTATATGTTTATGTATGATTATAAAATACATGGTGTCCCACTTGCATTGGTACTTGAAAAAGCACATATAAGTTTTAAACTATTTAAGTTTTACAACAAAAATTGTACTGAACATACCTTCCTCTATGACTATAAAAATGATGCTCAAAAAGGGTAATGTTCTTTAGTAGGGAAAATCACCATTACTGGATGAATATACCTTCACGGTACCTCTCCATAATGCGGAACATTGCCCCTTTTGAGCGGAGTCTGAAGCCTCTTATTCAGCTAGTCAGCACTATTGAGGGGCAAACAACCAAAAAAGTGGTCTGTAGATGGGCATTTAACCTCCCAGTGTTGTAATCTGAAGATTAGTTTAAAGTAGTGTTGAGCGATTATTATCGACAAAGTTGAAATCGGCACGGCATTTACGTTGATCGGATTTTTTAGATCACAGATAATTTGGTTAAAATCTGTGAAAAAATTCTTTTAATATCGCCCCTTTTTTGGCGTTCTGTCATTTCGGCGGCCGCAAATCAGCTTACAGAATAGGAAGGGTGAGATGTGTGTGCGACGTCATGGACTGGGATGGTAGGGTTGCGATTGGCGGGAAAAATACTGCCCTGTTTTACATAAAAACACCCCTTCCCTGTTCATGATCAGTGTGTGTCAGCGTTCATAGCAGTGGGACGTGCGCTCTGCCTCTGCCCAAAAGTCAGAAAAACAGTCAGCAAAAAATTATTTTATTTTTTCAGAGACGCTCTATTTTTGCTGTGACCCTTTAGAAGTTAGTTAGATAAGAGTTTGCAGATTTTAGGTAGTTAGGCAGAGAATTTTAAAGGAGCATCTACTGCTGAAAATTTAGGGGTGGAGGGGGGGGGGGGGGGGCGAACACAGACAAGCTCTATAAAGGATACGGATATTGTAAGCCAAAACTTTGTTTAGCATTGCATTGCCTTATATTGGTACAGATCTTTTCTAGTAACTGCGGGTCTATTTGTTAGGTGCAAAACTCCACCTTTTATTTCAGTTTCTTTCGATAGGTGTTCTTTTTCAATTTTTCCTATCCCGCTTTGTTTATATAGCCACTTTGCTTAAATTTTAATACGCAATTTTGTAGTCCCCGGTTGTAGGTGCCAAAAATACCTTTTTTATCAGTTTACATTTTAATACATGTTTTTTTACTTTGGCGCTGCAGCTGGTTGATGAGGTACCTTGCAGTTAAATTTTAATCCCGCAATTGTGTTCACAGAGGTGAATTGATAGGTGCCAAAAAAATACCTTTTATTATCAGTATACATTTGATACATGTTTTTTTTACTTTGGGGCAGTTTGCTTTGTTGATGGCCACTTGCAGTTAAATTTGAATTTTGCAACTTTGTAGTCACCACCCGGTGTATGATAGGTGCCAAAAAAAACCTTTTAATACCGTATATATTTCAGACGGGTTTTTTTTCCCTTTTGGTCAGTCAGCTTTGTTGAAGTTACTTTTCAGTAAAAAATTGAATACGCAATTTAGTAGTCACCACAGGTGAATTGATAGGTGCCAAAAAAAAACCTTTTATTAACCCCCTATATGTTTCGAAGGGTTTTTTTTTACTTTTGGTCAGTCAAGCTTTGTTGATAGATCTATTTTCAGAAATTTGTTTACAGCAATTTAGTAGTCACCACAGGGGGAATGATAGGGGCCAAAAAAAAAACCTTTTATTTCAGTTACATTTCAAATAATGTTTTTTTCACTTTGGGGCAGGGCCCGCTGTGTTGATAGAGCCACATTGCAGATAAATTTTAAACCGAAATTTTTTTTTGATTTGAGGGGTTGAGAATAGCTTGTTTCCGTCTTTTAATAAGAGACTTTCCAAAACTCTTCCATACCTTCTCAAATTTTTTATAATTTCTGAACATGAGCGAAATTTCAGGTGGTAAGCGAGCATAGAGGGAGGGGGTAGGACATGGGAGGTAAAGGTACAAGAGTAGGTGCTCCTTCAGTGCTGGCGTTTCAACACGCATGCCAGCGGATCGTCAGTTGCAGGACCGTCAGGCTGTCATCGCGGGTCGGGCCCTGGAATATCAGAAACGAACAGCAGTCGCCAATCTGTTTTCAGTGGTTAATGAACCTGCCTCTAGCAGTCTTCTTACTCCTCGTCCTCCAGTCACGGACCACAAATGTCGTCTTCAGCATAATCAGCATCGTTTCAAACATGAAGCAAGCCCAAATGTCAACTAGTGTACCACCATGTGGATATCCATTTTCTGAAAGACCTCTTGATGACAAAATGCGTTTTGGGGCAGTAGGGATGTTAAGATCAAGATGCCAAAGAGGATGACTTTCTCTGCTCTGACGCCCAGTTGACTGATGCCATCTGAGGAGGAGAGGGATGCGGTTAATCGAGCAAATATCCCGGATCCGCGGTTCGGCAACGCCTTGCAGTCCCTCTTGCTTGTAGCCCGCAGCTCCTGGATGCAGTAATGTCAGGACGACGAAGGAGTAACCTGTGTTGGTTGAGGATGATGACGACTTGCGGATCCATCGTGGTCTTTTCAGCTGGGATTTCTTGCGAGCGCTTCATCACTGGACGAGGAGGAAGACGTTGGGGTAGTGTCAGTTACGGGGTCCCGCCTCAAAAAGGGAGAGGGCTCGGGAGTCGCAGAAGTCGCTGATATGATTCCGCCTGCCACGGTCAGCGGATACACCAGCTCCTCGTTAATCGCTGTCAAAAAGGTCCAGGACCTCTCAAGACCTGGGCCTTCTTGAGCAAGCTCTGATTCACCCCAGCGATGTATATGCGCCCTTTGCGTAAACGCATAAGTAGAGGCAAGAACCTTAGGTGGTTAACCACACCAACATGTATAGTCCCATGCAGCGGAATGCGTGAGTTGAAATGGAGGCAACACTTGGCCAAAAAAGGCCAGAACGACGCCGGGGCATCAACCACTATCACTCCCTCGTCTCCACCTCCTCCTCCTCCGCCACCACCAAGCGTCATCAGCTGCCCATGTCTCTCAGATTTCATGATCAGGGATCAGCCTCCCTTATCGGCCACCGTTCGCCCGGTACCACCAGCACCACCAGAGACCCATCCTACCCCTTCTCCTTCCGCCAGTTTGACGACCTGCACCGCCATCGTACTGCGACAGTATTTCAGCAGCCATCGGTCTTCCAGGTTTGGGAGCAGAAGAAACACTTTAACCAAACCATCCCAAAGCCAAAAGCCTGAATGTCGCATTGCCAGGCTTTTGCCTTGGAAATTGTTGCCTTTCATCTGGTGGACACAGATGGTTTCCACCACGTTATGGCTTGCCTGTCCCCCAAATACCAGATGCAGAGCAGGCATTTCTTTGCCAGAAATGCCGTCCCTTACTCTGGCCTGCCACGGTGTAATCTAAAATTTCATAGCGCGTTGTCTGAATTGTGGCCGGAAAAAGTTCCATCTGACCACGACCATGGACTGTAAAGCACGGCCAAGGCCCGCTATATTTCCCTCAGTGACAGATCACTGGGTGAGCTGGGTGGATGTCTCTGGGGGTGACGTGGCTCTCATGGCTCAGCACACGCTCTTCAAAAACCGCAGGGATGGTGCAGGGGTTCTTTTCCCAAGTCTCTGGTGGCCATTTCGTGCCCAGAGAAGAAACCAGGAATGCGTGTTGAAATTAATCTTGTCTTGGTGACCGTCCACACACAGGTCAGGGAGCTGTGGACGGCTTCTCCGTCATCGAGACCGAGCGCTGGCTGGGTGCAAGAACTTGTGCCAGGCAATAGGTGAGTGTGCGATAATACGGGCGATATCTGCTGGCCGGCCTTAAGATCGGTAGGTGGGAGACATCCCTTGCCTTGTCACATGTCATGAACCTTGTGTCCAGAAATTCTAAGAGCTACCCGGGGTGTCTGGACTGCCTGCTGAGGAAGGCTCGAAGTCTGATCGTTCGCCTTCAGCCGTTCGCACCTGCTTCGTCGCGCCTGGCTGCGTTGCAGGCGTCCAGCTCGGCCTCCCCGTCTACCGTTGCTCAACTTGTTGACGTAGGGCAACATGCTGGAATTCCACCCTCCACATGCTCCAGCGATTGTGGGGCAGCAGCGCAATGCCATTACGCAGTACAAAGTGACACATATCCTGACTAAGCAGCGGTGCGGAGCCTGGGGTGTCTTTGAGCCACCGAGAGTGGAGGCAGTTGAAAGAGCTCTGCACCATCTTGCCAGTTTTGAACAAGCACCAAAATGGTCATGTGCGGACGTTGCCTTGTTCAGCATGAGCATTGTGGTGATTTATTTCTGGAAACGATCGTTGGACACTCTGAAACAAAACAGGGTGCCGCCAGCGACGGAGGAGGAGACGGAAACAGATGCGGCACAGAGCCTTTCTCTCGTCGAATCCAAAGGCCCCCCGACAGCCCTTTCTCAATTTTATCGGTCTTCATTTGGCAGTGGTTCGGGGTCAGGGCTTTGTTGCAAGGCGGCGCATCAGCTCTCAGGGGTTGCATTCATTTCGGCAAGTAGGGCTGTGTTGAAACTGTGCCGGAGGAAGCGAGGAGGAGGAGGAATTCCTAGACAACGGACAATACCGACGTACCTGCCTGGACGAGGTTGGAGCGGGAATTTGAGGCGTAGGAGGAAGATGAGGGAAAGATCAGTTTGATAGTGCCCTCGACACAGAGGTTTGGGAAATCAAGGCTCCATCTCTCACGATGAGTGCATGGATGCTCCTTTTCCTACCACTTGTTCCTCGCATTAAGGCCATACAAAAATGAACAAACAGTATGGGTGGCCACCCTTGGTGATCCCGGGTACAACAAAACTCAGCACTTTCCTTCCACCCACACCAAATAGAGAGTAAAATGCAGGAAAATGGAGACCTTGCTGATTGTTCAACTGGAGTCATCTGTTGCTTCTGCCTTCCGTTCCTCAAATGTCACGTTGGAACAACATCAGCGACGTGACAGCAGTAGATGCCAAAGTAGTCATTGCGGACCAGCCAGCGGCAGCTGGCAAGGGTAACGAACCTAATGGAGTGACCTTGAGCAATCTTTATTTACTTCTCACATACGCATGCAATGCCGGGCACACATCAACACACAGGAACCGCTTAAGATCATGGTGCACGACTATCTGCGTCTCAACACGATGTTTTTGTCTTTTTCCTGGACCCAATAGACTTATGCGTATCCAAAATGGACGAATGGCCCGAGCTTGTCGCCACGGCCATAGAGGTGTTTTGTCCTCCCCAGCAGGCAGCGTCATATCTGAGCGGACCTTTCAGCTCAGCTGGAGGAGTCAATACAGACAAACGCATCCGGCTTTCCACAGTAATGTGGATCGTTTTGACCTTTATCAAGATGAATCAGGCATGGATCTCTGAGATGTAGTGGCCCAATGCCGAGGTCACCGATTAGTTTGCGGTCTCTACTTCAATTCCTCTTCAAACAAAGATATGTCCTCTTGAAAAACATTTTTTTGAATATGATCATTTTTACTGCAATTTTTTTTCTCTTTTCCCAACGTTCATTTTGCTGGTTTTGCTGTGAGGGGAGACTGCTGTAAATGACAGCAATGTTTCATGACAACACGTATTCATTTACTCACTTTATCTTTAGAAGTTTTCGCATTGTCAGTGGTTTTTTTGAGGTCAGTTTGTGTGGGATACAGCTTAATTATGGTCCTTTGGAACAGAAAATTGTGGCTTTCTAAGTGGCCCATTTTCTCCATCAACAATTTTTATTAGTGGATGAGAAGTCATATTTATAATTTTTTTGGGGTCATTGCTTGCTGTGAGTTACAGCTATAATCATGGTCCTTTGGTACAGATAATGGCGGCTTTTAAGTGGCATTTCTCCAACAATTTTTAATAGTGGCTTGAGATGTCATTTTTATAATTTTTTGGGTCATGCTGCATTTGGAAATGCAGCAAATACTACAGGTCCTATTCTAAAAATATGTTGTTTATAACAGACATTTTGTTCTTCACAATTGTCCAAAGTGGCTTCAAGGGTCATGCTTGAATTTTTGGGCGGCAATTTTGCTGTGACATGCAGGGCTATACTACAGTCTCCTTATTAATAAAAAAAATGTTGTTTTCTACAGACATTTTTGTTCTATCTACAATTGTCAAAAGTGGCTTTCAGGGGTCATGTTTTGAATTTTTGGGGTCATTTTGCTGTGACATGCAGCTATACTACAGGTCCTATTATAAAAAAAATGTTGTTTCTAACAAACATTTGTTCTTCACAAATGTCAAGAGTCGCTCAAGGGTGATGGTGTGCTGATGTCAGTAAACAGGAATAGGTTTAGGACACTGTAAATGGAAACATATTGCAAAAATGACTTGTTTTTTCAAGATATTTAACTTAGCTATCAATACCTGTATTGAAGCAAACCCATTTAATACAATTATAAAGAGGGAAAAAAAGACAATGGTCGGGATAGTAGTGATTCCATCCTATTTTAAAAATGTGTTTTTCTAGAATTAAACTACTAAAAAACCTTAATGTACAAAATAGCTGGTTAAAAAATTCATCAGAAATTGTACAAGGGAGGTACAGGAAAACGTTGACCAGATGTAGGTTATTCAGAGGACATGGAGTATGAGCACGGAAATGAGAACAAAAGTACAGACGGACAATTTTCCTCGAGCCTCGTTGAGTAAAATGAGAAGAAAAAGAATGCAAGAAAAGGAAAAAGGGGCCTCCGGGTGGAACGGAGCGTTAACCACCAGTATTGCCAAAGTGAAGCTCAATTGGTCCCGTACTCATACGGAGGGGCGAAGCGGCTTCCATGGTCTTTTGCTGTGTACTGAGGAAGGCATGGAGGTCTTTACCCTCAACTTCCGCTTCCGCACTCTCCTTCAGCACGACTGTTTTCGTTGCTGCGTCATAAGGGCATTTTTACCGTGTTAATAGATGACGGACGCCAGCCTAGGCTCTCACCGCACCCACTTTAATTCCGGCCCTGGCTGCTGAACCTGCGTGTTAATAGATGACAAACGCTAGCCTGGTCTCTCACTGCACCCACTGTAAGTCTGGCAGCTGGACCTCCGTGTTAACAGATGGCTGACGGCAGCACTGGCTGTCACCATTAGGGGCAATCAGGAGAGCTTAAAATTTCTCTAAAAAATCAGATTTTGTAAAAGGTGATTTCTGTAAGGTTAAGTAGTGTCAAAAATGGGTCCAGGGCTGGTCACAAATTGCACAATTTGAGGCTTAAAAATTTCTGGGGCTGGAGTCACTATGGGGTCGCATTATTTGATCTCCAGGGGAGTCTGTCCCTAATCAATGAAGAAGGATTTGGAGGAAAAATTAAACCATTGAATTGATTGGCTGAATCAGTCTCAGAAGCCACGAGGGCAAATGTCTTCTCAACTAAGAAGTGTTTTTGGGATGATTAGGACATTTGTATTACTTATGGGGTGTACGGACGAATTAACACATCTACACGTGTAAAAAATACCTTTAAAAACTGCAGGGAGGGGTTTATGTTGTATATTATCACACTTGAAAAAAAAGCAAAATGATAATAATGTAAAACTATAAATGAAACTTCCCTAAATAAATTCTGTAAACAATTTCAGTTACCAAAAAATATACTAAATGAGTGTCACTGTACAAAATAGCATAGTGGCACTTTGTGATCTGTGGGTCAAACAGGCTTAGGGGTCATGCTGTG
Organism: Phyllomedusa bahiana; assembly: GCA_025379985.1. Taxonomy (NCBI): domain Eukaryota; kingdom Metazoa; phylum Chordata; class Amphibia; order Anura; family Hylidae; genus Phyllomedusa; species Phyllomedusa bahiana. Next base: position 20,607 of record JAODAL010039110.1, read on the forward strand.
GCCCAGGACAGATATAGTCAATGTCCAGTGAAACTAAAATGGTGGTTGAAAGACTCCTTTTTCCGGCACTTTTTAAATGTGGGGCTCATGCAGGTTTGGGGCTCATGCTGTGGCCCAGGACAGGTATAGTCTATGTCCAGTGAAACTAAAATGGTGTTTGAAAAACTCCTATTTCTGGCACTTTTTAATCTGTCGGTCAGACAGGTTTAATGGTCATACTGCGGTACAGGACAGGTATAGTTAATGTCCAGTTCAACTAAAATGGTGGTTCAAAGACTCCTTTTCCCGGCACTTTTTAATTTGGGGGGGTCAAACAGGTTTAGGGGTCATGATGTGGCCCAGGATAGGTATAGTCAATGTCCAGTGAAACTAAAATGGTGGTTGAAAGACTCCATTTTCCGGCACTTGTATATTGTGGGGTTCATGCAGGTTTGGGGCTCATGCTGTGGCCCAGGACAGGTATAGTCAATGTCCAGTTCAACTAAAATGGTGGTTGAAAGACTCCTTTTTCCGGCACTTTTTAAATGTGGGGGTCATGCAGGTTTGGGGCTCATGCTGTGGCCCAGGACAGGTATAGTCAATGTCCAGTTCAACTAAAATGGTGGTTCAAAGACTCCTTTTCCCGTCACTTTTTAATTTGGGGGTCAGACAGGTTTAATGGTCATACTGCGGTCCAGGACAGGTATAGTCAATGTCCAGTTCAACTAAAATGGTGGTTGAAAGACTCCTTTTCCCAGCACTTTTTAATCTGTGGACCAGACAGGTTTAATGGTCATACTGCGATACAAGACAGATATAGTTAACGTCCAGTTCAACTAAAATGGTGGTTCAAAGACTCCTTTTCCCAGCACTTTTTAATCTGTGGGTCAAACAGGTTTAATGGTCATACTGCGGTACAGGACAGATATAGTTAATGTCCAGTTCAACTAAAATGGTGGTTGAAAGACTCCTTTTTCCGGCACTTTTTAATCTGGGGTCATGCAGGTTTGGGGCTCATGCTGTGTTCCAGGACAGGGATATTCAATGTCCAGTTCAAGTAAAATGATGGTTCAAATCATACTGCCTTCTGGCACTTTTTAATTTGTGGGTCATGCAGGTTTAAGGGTCATGCTGTGGTACAAGACAGGGATAGTGAATGGTCTGTGAGTTTTTTTATGTGGCTTTTATAACCTAAGTATGTTGCCTAAGATGTACCACATATCCATTTGACTGTTGTGGATTTTAATTCCAGCTTCTCCAGCCCTGTTTGGGTGTAAGAATGAAGGTGTTGTTCCTCTCCCATAGACTTTAATGGTCATCGGCGATAATCTATTGTCGACTATCGGATATCTTATTGATAATTGCCGATATCGACTATTGACCCGATGACGATAGTCAACGTAATCACTCATCACTAGTTTAAAGGATATTTTCACCTTTTCACGTAATGAAATGAGTGGGGATTTGGGATCATGAACTGTTACTTTCCAACTCTTCTTTTACATTTTCTAAATATTAAGCAGCTGTAAGAAGTTATAGTGTTTTTTTGTTTTTTTTTAATATAGCATATTAATACTGTTTTTTCCTGTTTTGGTCATTTTGTGTGTATTATAAGTAGAGATGGGCGAATTTCTCGAAAATTCGATTTGCCGAGTTTGCCAAATTTTCCGATAAATTTTTTTTTGACCCGAATAAATTTGCGACGAGTCGGGTTAAAAAACAGCTATTTCCTGGCTGCAGAGAGCCTGTAGGGTGCTTTAGAACATTGTGCCATGCTTAAATATGCAGAGGGAGCTTGGTTTGGTCTTCATACAATGCTGTGTTTTAGTATGAAACACATATGACTGCCGCCGCTCTTAGAATCGCTTCACTCGAAAATTCCCTGGGCACTTACAAACTGAAGCGGGAATGCAGCCTGATAAAGTCATGGCAGTGCCAGCTGGAAAAAAAAAAAGCTGAGGGCAAGTCCTCCTAGGTCAAAGAACAGTAGTAGGTTACTGGAGGGGCACAGGTTCAGACAGAAAGGGGGGACGTCACGCAGGGTCACTCCATGGGCCAGAGCTTTAAAACTGCACAGAAATGACAGAACCTGTTCTGTTAAACACTGTACATGTAGAGGCCCCCCGAATGAGGGAGGGGGTGTTGGCATCTTTTGCTTTGACGTTCTGATATTTTGCCCTTCCTTTATCCGTCAGTGTCCATTTTCAACGGTAAAATAACCCCTCAGTGTTGCTAAAGCAAAGACAAACGGAGTTGATCCAAAACAGAGATGCCAGTAAAGGGGATATTTGCATGTCTTCTGTGTTCTGTACCCACTCCTGCTTTTGGTAGAAAAACCTGATCCTTCCCTTTCCCTTTTGCAGGTAAAAAAAAAAAGGGAAAACCAAAATAGGGGCAACGTCATAGAGTGGTGGGTGAAAACGCATTAGGAAACCAAGGGTGTTCCAGTGAGCAGCAGTCATTTGGCAGCAGCATGAGTAGGCCACAGAGTGGCACAATGACAAATTCTGGGGGTGCAGCAAATCAGGTTTCCCAAAAAGTGGCACAATGAACAGTGTGGAGATGACTCTCACAGCAGCAGATGAGGTCAGGAGTGGCACATGACAAATTCTGGGGTGGCACCCAAAGGATAGGCAACGAGTGGCACAATGACAGAGTGTGGAGGTCAGGCAGAACATCGCAGCTGAGGTCAGGAGTGGCACAGTGGCACAGTTTGGAGGTGACGGCATCAACAGAAGCTAGAGGTAGAGGTGACACAATGACACGTGTGGAGGTGGACGGCATCAACGCAGAGCATGAGGTCAGAGAGTGGCACAATAAATAGTGTGGAGGTGCGGCATCAACAGCAGCGCATGAGGTCGAGAGGGGCACAATGACACAGTGTGGATATAACGGGCACCGAACAAAAGCAGCAGCGCAGCATGAGGTCAGAGAGTGGCCAATGACACAGTGGGGAAAGGTCACGGCATCAACAGCAGCGCATGAGGTCAGGAGTGGCACAAGCACAGTGTGGTGGTGAGGCATAAAAAAGCAAAGCTGAGGCGAAAAAATGGCAAAATGACCAGTGTGGAGGTGACGGCCCCAAAAAAAAAACGGCAGATGAGGTCGAGAGTGGCACATGACACAGGTGGATGTGATGGCCCAGCAATAGCAGCAGCAGCATGGGGTCAGAGAGGGGCACAATGACACAGTGGGGGGGGGTGACAGCATAAATAGCAGCAGATGAGGTCATAGTTGGGCCATTGACACAGTGTGGAGGTGACGGCCCCAGCAAAAAAGCAGCAGCAGCATGAGGTATAGGCGGGCACAATGAAGAATGTGGAGGTCACTGCGAAACAGTTTCAGCAGGGTCAGAGAGTGGACAATGACAAGTGTGTAGGTGACGGATCAATAGCAGCGCATGAGGTCAGAGAGTGGCAAAAGACACAGTGTGGAGTGGGGCCCAGCAACAACAAGCAGCAGCGCAGTAGCTGGGGTCATAGGCTGGATAATGACGAGTGGGGAGGTCACGGCAGCAACAGCAGCAGCTTGAGGTCAGGGTGCACAAGGGACCATATGGGGTCACAGCACAGCAACGCAGCAGCGCAGCATGGGTCATAGGTGGCAAAATGCAGGGTGTGGATGTGGGGGGGCCAATACCAGTCCTGGAAAGAGGTGGTAGGAAAAAATGGAGAAACTGGTAGCAGATGTGAAACTGGGGGTGGCGGCTCAGAATGTGGCTGGGCAGGTACTTTGAATCGAGACCTTTTCTCAAAGTTTTGGTGGCCCCATGGCTGATGAATCTGATCCCAAAGGCATTGGTGGTGGAAACCCGCGATCCCCACCTGATTCATTTGACAAAGTCAGTCCCCCACATTTCCTGGGACAGCGGGGTTTTCCCTTGGGGGGAACGATAGCCCCGCCGCACTGAACCCCGCTTGATGCCCCACATGGCGGGCAGGGCAGTTCTTCATGCAAATCGGGAAAATTGCCCACACATCCAGTTTGAGGGTGAGTGCCCTCCTTACTAGGGGGGTGCGAGCTGCTCCACAGTTAAATTGTGCTGATGGAGCTGGACTGTCCTCCCCCCCCCTTCCTTCCACGCCGTGGAGTGGTAAATGAGGCTGAGGAACCCCCCCGGTTAGCATTGTCAGAGGGGTGGACCATGCTGCACATAGGGAGCGGCAAATGACTAGGAGGAATTCTCTCTAGTATTTTGGGTTTTTCCCCCCCTCTCAGCAGTTGGAAAAAAGGCTCCCATTTTGGACCGGTAACGAGGCTCCAAGAATGTGGTGAGCCGGATGGTGTCTAGTCGGCAGTTACTAGCCCGGAAAATCTGCATGCTGCGGGCCATGTGCGCAAGTGACTCTGAGGGACTCCCTGCCTCCATCTCCACTGTATACTGCCACGGTGCTTGGTGGTCATCTGCCTCGTCTTCCTCATCTCCATCTACCTCCTCCAGCTGCTCCTCCTCTCCTGTCACCTGGGTAGAGAAACCACTTATTTCACCAGACAATGCTTGTGCTCCAATGTCCTCCTACTCCTCCTCCTCCATTTCAGTCCCCACCGGACTCATGCTGCCACGAGATGTAGTCTCCACGTCTCCAGGCCCCTGCCCAGACAGATTTTTCAGCATCTGTTCCAGGACATGAAGCAGTGGAATGACGTTATTCATCTCATAGTCCTGGCGACTGACAAATTATATCGCCTCCTCAAACGGCCTCAGCAAACGTCAGGTGTCACGCATGAGCAGCCACATTGGCGCAGGAGCTGCAGTTTGACAACGTGGAGGAGAAAGCAGCGTCTCCTGTCCAAGTTATTGGTGTGGCTGGGCAGGAAGCACTTTCACGCAGTGGGCCGTAAAGGACATGTACTGGCCCTGACCGTAGTTACAGCTCCACACGTCCGCGTTGCCGTGCACCTTGGAACAAACCGATAAGCTTAAGGACTGGCCCACCTTCTGTTCTATATACTTATGAAGTGCTGGTACTGCCTTTTTGGAAAATAAATTACGGCTTGGAACACACCACCACAGCATGTCACAAGCCCATAGTTATCTGAATGGTGCAGAGTACACCAATTGGAAACGGAGGGACTGCAGTACCAACAACTGGGACAGGAGCACGGTCAGCTTCTGCACTTTAGGATGGTTGGACGCATACTGTTGTCTCTTTGCAATCGCCTCGTTGAACGACTGCTGGCACCAAGAGTAGTGAGGAGCAGGAGCATCTGGACCAGGAGATGATGGCAAAGAGAAACAGCTCCCTTCTGCAGAGGTGGTGGAGCCTTGACTGGCTGAAATGGCATGCACGCCACTGGGCGCTTGCGGCCGCTGTTGCTGTGGCAGCAACAGGATGGACCACCATATCTGAGCCACGTTTCTCCCAGGCCACCGGATGGTGACGCTGCATGTGTTGACGCAGGGCCATGGTGCCAACGTTAGCTCCCTTGCCTTGCTTCACTTTCTGCCCACTGATTATAAATATACCAATGCTCGGCTCCTCCGGTGTCTTAGCAAAGAACTGCCACAACGCCGAGTAGGTGATTTTACCGCCAACGCTCCACACTGAGTGACTACTACCGCCGCTGCCTCGCTGAACCCCTTTGCAGCTACTTTTTTGGACCTCGCACTGCTGCTACCCTGCTGACTCACGGCCACAGTACCCACTTGTTGACTGCGCTGCTGCCTGACGTGCAAGCTAACGCCCTCTTCTCCTGACGATGATGAAGCCCTTGCTTCACCCGGCTCCCAAGTGCAGTTGGCTACATCATCATCGATTTTTGTTGGATCTTCACTTCTGTCCTCCTCAACGGTCTTGGTATGCAGAGGCTGACCCCTCACAAAATGACCTCCCATGCCACTCTTCACATCCATACTTTGCCTCCTACTGCAAGAAGCAGGGGATGTCAGCTCAGCTCCACGTCTTCGCTGCCAAGTAGCTGCTGACTGTCGTCAAATTGTTCATCCTCGCTGTATAGTGGCACTGAGCAAAGACCACATAGTAGATCTCTGGCTGAGGGAACCGGACGGAACAGAGGCGGGTTGAGGACAGGTGAGGGCTGCTGACCCGCTCCCGGGCCATGCCAACTAAGGGTTGTGTCTGACGTTCCCACCGACTCTTGGCTGGGGTGGATGACCTAGTCAACCAATCAGAAACCCTTGGGATGCTGGTCAACACACGGCCGCTAGATGACACCGGCACTTCTGGCCTCACCGAGTGACCCCTGCTGCGACGTCCCCTTACTGTGCTGCGACCTGTGCCTGCTCCAGGAATGTTTGTGCCACTGCCACTCGCATGTGAAGAGCCTGCCACCTCTCTGTCTGCCATACTGTTTGTTCAAAAATTTACAGACTCTGTTTAATGAAGATATCTGTATATGATAAATACCCACCCTGTATTTGACTCCAAATGAACCCACTAACAGACTTGGGTAACCCTTGGATATAAATTATGCTACAGAAATCACCAGGAAAAAATTAACTGGCATGTGGCGTGTTAAAGCGCCGTGTATTTTACTGAATATGAAAGCACAAACAGGCTTAAATAACCGTTGGATATAAATAACGCTACAGAAATCACCAGGAAAAATTTACTTGTCTTTGGCGTTTAAAAACACTATTTATTTGACTGAATATAAAAGCACAAACAGGCTTAAATATCCCTTAGATATAAATTGCGCTACAGAAATCACCAGGAAAAAATTAACTGGTATGTGGCGTGTTAAAACACTGTGTATTTTACTGACTACAAAAGCACAAACAGGCTTAGATAACCCTTGATTATTCAATGCGCTCCAGAACTGACCAGATGGCATTAAAATGTATATGGGGCAGAATTAGACCCACCCTGGACTTGAATTACAATGCCCCACAAACTGAATCAAAATTATAACGGAAGAGAAGCAGTCTCTGATAAAAGCAGTGAAACCCCCCCAACCCCCAAAAAAAAAAAAAATCGCTGTTAAAAACAAATTTATTTTGTGTGAGATCTCTGCAGCAGCCGCTGCAGCAGTGTCAAAACGAGTGCAGTATGAGGAGCGAGCATGGCGCCCGGACTTATATAGTGCGGTGACGTCATAGAATCCCACCGGTATCTGATTGACTTCATGTCTGCACATGTCATTGAGGGTCCTCATTTCTTCCTCTCAGACTTCTCTGCCCCATGTCACGCCATGTGCTTGTGGCCATTTTATCAATTAAAAACACGCTTCATTCCCGCGAATCATCCTAATCTTTGGCTTCATGCAGACTCGAAGTTTTCATGAAATTCTAAACGAATTCCACTTCGTTAGAATCAATTCGCCCATCTCTATTTATAACTAATAATTAAATAAATAACTCAACCAGTTCCTGTTCCTGGTCCAGCTCATTGACCCCACCTAATTTTTTTATTTTTTTATTTTTAAGTACATGCGGATTTGAACACTACAATACTTTTTCATGCTTTCTCATTCTATAAATGTTTTCACCTTTTTCCCACATTACATAAGCCTTTATTTGTATGAAATTTTTAGTTTTTTTTTAATAAATAAAGGAAAGTGCTAAAAATAAATGCAACAGTATAAATTTTTTGGATTTTACAATTTTCTAACCTTTTTAGGGGGCTTCTTTTTTTATTATCTCTAGAAAAGTAGGAATGGTAATAAACTATCACATCCTGCCAGACACGGACAACTAGCTCTCTGCTCCCATAGCTCTAAACTATGCAGAGAACTATGGATTACGCATCCTCTCCCTGCTTGTACAATACGATCATATTGTATGCGCGGGGAGATAAGTAACATGTCAAGAAATGAATGTCAATGGCGCCGGTGGGCACCCCCACCCACCCCCCGCGCCGTGGGAGTATTCACATATCAGCGCAAGCTCCTGAAAGACACGATGTACTATGGCATGTACTGTACACGCCGCAGTACATCGTGTGAACATACCCTTATAGTCTGAATGTACTATCTCAGAACGGCAGGAGGCTGAAGAGGGGTGATGGTGCGGGATGCCGGCGGCGAGGTTTAAGGGGCTCCATTCCTGTGATGGTGGTATGGGATTCTAGCTGAATAAGGTACCCTATGGGGACTAAGGGCGACATGAATGAACGGGCTTTTCCCCTTTTTTTTTGAGTAACCTGCGCCTCCCGGCCCGAATCCCCCTGTCGGACGCAGGGATGCAGTGTTAGGCGCAGCGTTCGCCACTTTCAGCTGTGCCCCGCATGGAGGGGTGGGCAATGGGCACGGTGTGGGCGTGGTGTAGGCGTTCGGGGGCGGGATGCGGCGCGCTCGAAAACTCCGAGGCATGTACGATCACGAGTTGGCAAAATGCGGCGCATTGCAGCGCTCGGCAGCTCCGACAGTCAGACCTGGTTGATTCTGGTCTAAATGCTCCGGCGGCGGTGAAGTGAAGCGAGAACAGAATATGAGAGGAAACATACAGAAGATTGCAACAGAAATCTCACCGCTCAGCTCCGTGCAGCATGGAGTATGATTCCAAAAACAATCGCCTTTATAAAGGCGGAAAACATTATCAGAAACAGAGCTCAATCCTCAAAAATAAAAAAAAAGAAAAAAAAATCACTTTCCAAAAATCTAGAACGGCGCAACATCAGGCATTAGGATATTGGAAATTGCTGGGACATACAGTAATTCAAATTCTGAAAGCTATTCTCATTGGTCGGCATAAACCGGCCAATCAGAATAGGAGCGACAGTGAACCATTAAAACCTATTGAGAACTAATGACCAATCAGAATCAAAGGCGGGACAGTTCAAAATACAGTAAAAATGCAGAAAAGAGCTGATTGGTTGAGCTAGCGGGGGACTTCCCAATCTCAGCCAATCAAATTAAGGAGCGACGGGGGAACCCCTTTTAAGCCAAATGGAAATTTTTGAAAAATCAAAATAAAAGGGGGGAAACATTTAAAAAATTACAGTACAAATCTGAAAAGAGCTTTTTGGGTTGAGCAAAGCGGGCGCTTTTGGGCTATTCCACCCCCAATCAGACCCGCGGGGTTTTACTTCTCCCTTTGGGTAGTTTTTAGGGAAAAATGGGGGGAAAAAAGGCAATCCCCGGCTTTCTCCCCTGCGGGCATTGGAGTATGAAAAAAAAAAAAAACCCATTTTTAAATTTTTTTTGTAAAATTTCCCTTTTGGAAAAAAATTCAAATTTTTGAAAGCTTTTCCCTCATTGGCCCGGGCAAAAACCCCAGACAATCAAAAATAGGAGCAACAAAGCCCATTAAAAAGCTTTTGGGGGAAAAGAATTGCCCCAATCAGAAAAGGAGCGACAAAGACCCATTAATCCTATGGAGAATTTTTTGGGCCCAAAATTCAAAACCCAAAAAGGGGCCCGGGTTCAAAATACGGGAAAAAAAAAAGAAAAGAGCTGATTGGCTGACAAAGGGGTGGTTTTTGGCTACCCCCACCCCAATCAAGCCCCGACCCTATTTTCCTCCCATTGTAGTCTTTTGGAAAGAGATGGCGCAAGGGCAATCCCCCCGGCGCCAGCGCTGTGCGGCAGGGAAAGCATGAAAAAAAAAAAATCTTTTTTTTAAAAGTGAAAAACCCTTTACCCAAGATAAAGACAAAAACCCTTTCTCTAAAAAAAAACCCATTTTAAATCCCTAACAAGGGCGCTAAAAACGGGAAAAATTCTAATAGAGAAAATTTCCCGGGGAAAATACAGAAAATTTCCAATTTTTTTAAAGCAAAATTTCTGTTTGGCCCGGGCATAAACCACCCAAATCAGAACGGGGAGCAAACAGGGGGCCCTTTCAAACCTAGGGAGGAGTTTTTGCCCAATCAGAAAAGGACGACGGGGAAACCCATTTCAAAAACCTATGGAAAAATATTGCCCAAATCATATTCAAAGGGGGGGACATTTCAAAATCCCAAAAAAAAAGGCCCAAAAAAAGAGCTGTTTGGGTTGAACCCGGCGGGGGCTCGTCCAGTTTAGCCAACAGGGGCCCCGAGCTATTTTTCCCCCAATAGAGTTCTAGGGGGAAAAGAAATTCAGAAGGGGAGCCTTTTGTTTGGGCAAATTTTTAAAAAAGGGGCCCGCGGTTTATTTGGACCAATGGGAAGAGCGACGAAGCTCCTATTGGGTTTTTTTTTAATGCAATCTGAAATAAAACTGTACAGGGGCCAAAAATAAAAAAATGAAAATTTACTGCCAAGTTGTAAACGTTGTGTTTTAAAAAATGAATAATAAATGGGGGAAAAGAAAAAAAAATTTAAAATTTCCAATAAAATCCGTTTTATTTTCTTTACCCAATACAAATTGATCCGGGGGCCCTAACAAAATAAAAAAATAAACCTGATTTTATTAAAATTAATATTTTTTTTTTTTTTTAAACCCCCATATTATTATTCATTTTATAAACACATGGGGACAAACTTCGGCAGTATAATCTTTTGATTTCGCCCATGAAAATTTTTTTTATTTCAGATTGCATTAGAAAAAACCCCTAAGAGCCCTCAATTTGCTCCCCCCCATTGGTCCCAAAAAACGGGGGCCCTCTTTTAAAATTAGCCCCCAAACACAGAGCGCGCTCCCCCAATTTCTTTTTCCCAAAAGAAAATCCCATGAGAAAATAGCTCGCGCTCTGGGTTTCCCCAAACTGGACCCAAACCCCCCCCCAATCAGCTCTTTTTTTTGCCTTTTTACTTTTATTTTTAACTTTCCCCCCTTTTAAATATTGGTCAATATTTTCCCCCATAGGGTTTGAAAGGGTCCCCGTTTGCTCCTATTCTGATTTGGGCAATTTTTCCTCCAAAAGGGTTTGAAAAAGGGCCACTGTCCCCTATTCCCGATTGGCTGGGTTTTTGCCGACCAATCAAATACTTTAAAAAATTTGAATTACTGGATTTCCCCCCCAATTCCCTTATTTTCAATTCCTTATGTACGCCGGTCCTCGGGCCCCACCCAAAGAGGTTTTTAAAGGGGGTTTTAAAATTTTCTTTAAAAATTTTTTTGAGAAGGTTTTTTAGCTCTTATCTGATAATGTTTTTCACTTAAAAAAAAATGAGTTTTTTTTAAAAACAAAACTTTCCAAAGCCCACGGGGCGAGCGCCGAGATTGCATTGCGCCGCTCTCCAAAGACTAAAAAAAAAAAATGGGGAAGTTCTCGCGCTCTGATTGGCTGGGATAGCCAAGCCCCCGCCCAGTTTTTTAACCAATCACTCTTTTTTGGCATTTTTTCTGTATTTTTTTAACTGTCCCGCCTTTAAATTTTGATTGGTTCAAACTTTTCCATTTGGCTATAATGGGTCCCCCGTCCCCTATTCTGATTGGTCCGGGTTTGCCAAGATCCCCCTAGCTCAAACCCAAAACCCGCTCTTTTTTCCTTTTTCTTTCCCGCAATTTTTTTAAATAAAAACCCTTTTTTTGGAAAATGTCCCGCCTTTGATTCTGATTTGGGCAAAAGTTCTCCCTAGGTTTTTTAAAGGTTTACCCCGTCGTCCAAATTTTGGGTTTGCCCCCGGTTTTTTTTTGCCGACCAATGGAATAGCCTTTTAGAATTTGAATTATTGTAAATTTCCCCCGGGGAATTTTTTTAAATCCAAAATTTTTGAATTTTGGATTTGGAAAGTGAAAAAAATTTTTTTTTTTTGTATTTTTTTAAATTTTTATGTTTTTAGCTCTTTTTTGGGGAAATTTTTTCCGCCTTTTTTTAAAAGGGGATTTTTTTTATTCATACCGCATGGACCAATTTTTTAATGATTTCTCCCCCTGTTTTCCCCGCCTTTCTCGAATCGGGAAAAACATGTTTAGGGCGCAGTTTCCCCCACGCGCCCCGTCCCCACACGTGCCCCACCAAAAACTGGCGGGGCAGGGAACCCTTTTTTTCCCCCATGTTTGAGCCCCACCACTTTTACGGGGAAAACTTAGGCGAGGGCCCCCCACTTTCCCCCGCCCAGTCTCCGCACTGCGCCCCCCAAAAACACTGGCGAAGCGCCCCCGGGGGGGACTTTTTCCCCCAAAATGTAAGAGGCAAATAACCCCCCGGGCGGGCGAATCCAAAAGGCCCCCAGCCCCCGCACTTTTCCCCCTAAGTCCCGCACTGCGCCTCAAACACTGGCGAGGCGCAGATTTCGCCGGAAAACCGGTGGAAAGGTGCGCCCCGACGTGGCGAGATTCATACATGTCACCCTAAATGTAAAAGTGAAAAAAGTTTATATAATTGATATTGTAAGAGTCTATTAAAATTTAACATCATCCATCCATACGCTTAACTGGAGAAGAAGAAAAATTCCAGACGCTGAAATTGTGTTTTTTTTGGTTATTTCTAGGGATGAGCGAATCGATTCTAACAAAGTGGAATTTGTTTTGAATTTCAGGGAAAATTAGATTCTGAACGAAGGCAAAGTTCATCTTCAATATATCCCACCCTTAGAGACAGAGGGAAGGAAATCAGAAGAACTAAATCGCAGAAATGGAAGAAAGGGGGCAATAACCCGCTATCCTCCCGCGGGATGAGCAACCGGTCAGCGGCGCGGTCCCATCCCGGGTGGGTGGCTGTCTGGGCTCCCCTGACGTCGTCTGGCATGCTGGGGTTTTGATGTAGTCAGATGTGACCGGAGAGACTGGTTGTCCAGTAGCGGGGGCCAGAGAGGAGACAGGGCAATTGAGGCTGCCACCGTCCAATCCGGCAATGTCACCTCCGGGAAAACAAGCGCGGCAATAAAAGACGGTAAGTCCTCCATGGAGCGAAAGAAAATCCATCTGTCTTAATGCTTGACTTGGAGGGAGAAGGGAAACCCCCACCTATAGGGGATGTTTCTTGTCTGCAGGGCTGATAGCAGAGGTTTGAGAGCCGCTCTCATTCTGAGGGTTCGCCTTGAAAGATCCGGAAACAAGCTCAGTTTGAGTCCCTCATATTCCACTTGTTGAAGCAGGCGAGCCTTACGCATGATCTCCTCCTTAATAGTATAGTGGGGGACCCTGCAGATAACATCTCGAAGGCGCGTGGTATCTGTGCCTGGCAGGCGCAGTGCCCTATGGGCCCTGTCAAACTCAATGAACGTATCTTCCGGCCGACCGAGGACATAGTTAAAGATCTTTGTCAGGGTGGAAGACAGTTCGCCAGTTTTAACGGATTCTGGAAGGCCTCGAAGCCTGAAGTTATTGCACCTATTTCGATTTTCCAGATCGTCTAGTTGCACAGCCAGGTGGAGTTGATTAACGCTTTGTTCCTTCGCCGAGGCTTGCAGTTTGGATATGAGGCTGTTAGTTGATTCCTGAGCCTTTTTTAGCTGGTGCACTCTGGCTTGAAGATCTGCTACGTTCGATTGGACCGGGCGGTCTTGCTGCCAGGCCTGCTGCATTTCACTAGCAAGGATCTGCATATCTTGCTTGGATGGTAAAAAAGACAAAAGAGTCTTCAATTCTGGGTGTGGCTCTAATGCGAGTCTAGCATCCTCAGGTGGCAGGAGGAAAGGAGTCTGGGTGCAGAGAGAGCTTGCCAGGGGATGTAATACGGAAGGCGCCGGTTCGCTGTCCCCCACAGGGTGTAGTGGGCTGCCGCCCCAGGTCAAGGAGTTTGCGCTTGAGGCCCAGGAGGCATCGTCACGTGCGGGGCCCATTGCAGGTACTGTTAAGGCAGGTGAGGACCCGGACCGGATCAGAGCAGCAGGGGGGTCCCTGAGATCAGAAGCTGATGGGGCTGCGGGGGTGGGGGGGGGCGCACCCCTCTTTTCATGGGCACCCCACCACCACACCAAGCCGTGTCCAGGGCCTCCCGGGGGTCTGTGGGCCAAGTCAAGCCGCTTGAGGAATCGACATGAGGTGGCGTGTTATGCTTCAAGGGGGAAGAATGGGACCCCCGGCTCGAGGGAGACCCCTTTCCAGGCGTAGGGGCAAAGTCATTTACCGGGTCCTCTCGCACAGCACCGTGCATTAAATGTACAGGCCCAGCAGGGGAGCCCCGAGTGTCCCTTGAATGCAAAGGAGGGCAATGAGACCGGTGATGATCAGGTCCGTCAGGGTCTGCAAAAGCACAGTTCACATCCGCAGGTCCGCCCCCCAGGGTCTGCATATCCCAAGTAATGATCAAGGGATCCTCGGCACCCCTGATGTTACTATGGGGGTCTTCAGCCGCCCAGTTGATGGAGTTGTTATGTGGTGTGGGATCTTGAAAGCAGGAGGGCTCCTGGCTGAGAGACAGAGAGGCAGTCCCAGTGTTCCCGCCGGTGGTAGGGGCCGGAGATTGGCTGGCGTTGGATTCAGCCGGAGGGGAGAGACGAGGAGTCAGTCCCCTGAACACACTAACCTTGCCTCCCGTGGGGTACATCGCGGTGCCCCGCGTCGGGTAGTGTCGCTTCGTCCATGGTCTGCTGTGTGAGGCCTCACACACTGCGCTGTGCTGCAGCTGCTCCGTCTCCCGTCTCCGTCTGTCGCGGGTTCCCGGCCGGTGAAAACAGGTTGGTCTGTAAGGCCGGAGGATTCGGAGTGCTGGAGCGAGCGTCCGGTACTGTCGGGCTGGGAGCAGGAGGCTGCGCTGGAGCCCGGCGGTTAGACCGCATGGAGCGTGCTCGGCAAGATGGCGCCTGTGATTTTAGCGTGCAGCCGGGTGGATCCGCTTCTCCTAACCCCTACAGGGGCGCAAAAAAGTTGGAGATGGTAAGACCCCCAGGTTCCACAGTAGTGCCAGAGGCAGTAGCTGCCGTTTTGCTCCTTCTTTTGCCCATTTGGAGCGGCTGGAAGCAGGAATTATGCTTGTCCCTGTAGGAGCTCCTGTGAAGCACTTCCCGTCCCTTACATAGCTAGGCCACGCCCCCCACGAAGGCAAAGTTCATGGCGATTCGTGGCAACAAATCGACTTTTTTTCTAAAATGGCCATGAGCACAGGGCGTGACATGGGGAAGAGTACTATGGGAGGAAGAAAGGAACACCCTCAATGACATGTGCAGACATGCCGCAAATGAGCAGCCAGCCAAATTCTGTGACACAGCCCTATAAATAGGAAGCCTTCTTAAATTCTGCCACTTCTCTCTTTGTCTATTTGTCAAAAGTGTCTATTTGTAGCAGCACTGCGTTGCACTCTGTGCAAAATACTTCCGATTTTCGAGATACTGGGGTGAAAGACCTTCACAAGTGTATGTCATATATACACCTGTTCCTGAACCAGCGTATTTTATTTTGGGATATTGTAATCTGTGCAAAGGAGTCAATTTAGCCCCTGATTTGGGGGTATTCTGAGTCAAATCCAGAGTGTGTATATTTCTTCCCCACACACACCTGAAATCCCTCTCGTTCATTCTGTAGGGTATTTTATTCTGTGCCCAGGACTGAATTTATCCTCTGTTTGTGGGGTATTCTGAATGAAATCCAGGGTGTGTATTTCTGCCCCATACACACCTGAAATCCATCAACTTCAGTCTGTGGGGGTATTTTAATCTGTGACCAAGAGTTAATTTATCCACTTTTTGTGGGGAATTCTGTGTCAAATCCAGTGTTTGTGTATTTCTGCCCTACACACATCGCAAATCTGGCCAGTTCAGTCTGTTGGGATATTGCTTTTTGTGGCAAATAGTTAATTTTTTCACTTATTGTGGTGATTCTGTTAAACACTGATACATGTAAAGCCCCTCCCCCCAAAAAAAGAGTGGAGAGGGTGTCGTCAGTAATTTTGAATTCATATCACTAATCATTTTGCCCTTCCTTTTATCCTTCAGTGTCCGCTTTCAATCAGTCAATAATCCATCATTGCTAAAGCCAAAAAGAAACAGGAGTTGATCCAAAAAATATTAAGTAAATGGAATATTTGCATGTCTTCTGTGTTTTGCCTGCTTTTGGCTGCCTAAACATCAGACAATCCAGATGCAAACAAAGGACCATGTCATACTAGCTTTACGCCTTCTCCGAAGACACAATCAGTTGTGATTGTCCTTTTCATTCCTTCTGACACATTAAAAGAAGGGGGAAACCAAACATAGTGGCAATGTCATAGAGTGGTGGAGGGTGGAAACAGCATTGAGAAACCACAGGGTGGTCGTGAGAGAGTGGTTAGTTGGCAGCAGCATGAGCAGGCCAGAGAGTGGCACAGTGACAGATTGTGGAGGTGACAGCAGCATGAGTAGCTTACAGATTGGCACAATTACACAGTGTGAAGGTGATGGCTGGAACTGCAGCAGCATTAGGCCAGAGAGGTGACATAATGTCAATTTTGAGGTGGCAGAAGCTAGGTGACATAATGAGGAGGTGGCAGCAACAGCAGCATCAAGCCAGAGAGTGACATGGTGACATAGCCTGGAGGTGACAGCAGCAGCAGCATGAGGAGACCTGAGAGGGGAGGTGACAGCAGCATTTAAAGGCTACATAATAGCCCAGTGAAGAGTGGGTAGGGGGGTGGCAATAACAGTCCCTGGTAAAGATGGTGGGTGGTAGAAGGAGCAGCTTGCAGCAGATGTGTGGCAACAGGCGGGTGACAGCATCAGAATAGTAGCTGAGGCAGGTAGCCAGAAAAATCCAGGTTTCAGGGTCTGCTCCATGTGCTGCTTCTGGTGGGTACCATCCTCACTAGGGGGGTGAAGAAAGCTGCTCATCAAGAACTGCAGACTCAGGTTGGTGCTGATGGATCTGGTACTGCTCCTACCACCACCTCTCCCACAGCAGCTGTGGCAGTGGTACAAGAGCGCTAAGTAACCCCCCGGTCAGACCTGCGAGAGGATATACAATGGCGCAGATAGATATCTCTATTAGTGTTGAGCGATTTTAATGGACAAAGTTGAAATCGGCACGGTTTTTAGGTTGATCCGAGTTTTCCGATCACGCGATAATTTAGGTGAGAATCTGCGCATAATCTATTAATATCGCGCCATTTTCTGCGCTTCCTGTCATTTTGGCGCCCAGAAAATCAGCTTCGAGAATAGAGCAGGGTGAGCTGGGTGTGCGATGTCATGATTGTGATGTGTATGGTTCTGATTGGCTGGAAAAATCACATGACCTCGTTTAATATAGAACAGCCCTGTCATGGGGGCTGGCGCGGGTGCCGTTGCCCCCCGCGACTATCCCCCTGCTGCCCGGGCCCCTGCGCCCGGTTACTTACCAGCCCACGCTCCTGTGCTTCCTGCGTCTGCCTGTCCCGGCCACCGCGGGCGTCCCCGCTCCTTAGGGCACGCGCACGACGGCTGGCCCGGATTTCAAGGGCCAGGTCACCGATAATTTGCTAAGTGCCGGCCGCTGGTCCTATATATTGTACACGACCCCGGCACTCTCTGCCAGATTGTTGGTGTGCGTTTAGTGAGTCTTGAGAGTATTGGCGTTCCGTTTGATTACCCGTGTACCAGTCCGTTCCGCTACATTTCCTGACCTTGCCTGTTTGCTGCCTGCCCTGACCGTCTGCCTGTCTCTGACCACAAACCTCTGCCGCCAGCCCTGACTTCCTGCCTGTCGCCGACTATGTCTCCGGATTATGATTCTGTACCACGCATTACCCCGGCC
Source organism: Phyllomedusa bahiana (assembly GCA_025379985.1). Taxonomy (NCBI): domain Eukaryota; kingdom Metazoa; phylum Chordata; class Amphibia; order Anura; family Hylidae; genus Phyllomedusa; species Phyllomedusa bahiana. The sequence goes on from JAODAL010039110.1 coordinate 37,998, forward strand.
GCCATCGTAAGCAAGTCTCGTCAGGGGTAGCTACCTGGTAGCCTGACGCTGCAGCAAGTCCATCCCGCTTTGCGGCGGGCTCTGGTGAATACCGGGGGCTATTTAGACTCTGCTCCCTGGCGTGGCTTACACCATCGCTTGCGGTGGACCAGCGAATCCACCAAACCCGTTACAAGCCCTTCCTGTTCAGCATCAGTGTGTTAGCGTGTCTCATAAGAGCAGGACGTATGTCAGCTTTCTCCTCAATACAGCTCAGCGACACAGTTCTCTTTGTTCACACAGACAACTATGCTTTTAGCTGTGAACATTAGAACATAGGTTTGATTACAGAATTTCAGTTTTTAAATTGTTTGGCTGAGACTTTGAAAAGGGGT
>JAODAL010039111.1:0-38368 GCA_025379985.1 Phyllomedusa bahiana
AGTGGGGGCCCCCACTGTAAAAAGGGGAAAAAAACATGGAAATCCCAAAAAGATTTTTGCATCTAAATAATGAAAAAAAATTTGAGTTTTAAAATTTGCATGTTTTTTTGGGCCAAAAAAAGCTCAACCACCCCCGCTTCAAGGGATTCAGGGGGGTGGGCATCTTATTATCTCTACTGGGTCAACTTTAGACCTTCATGTTCCCCAAGGCCTCCAAAATGCGAGAGAAAAAAAAAAAAAAGCAAACCCAAATTTCAAAACAAGTGCATTGAATTTAAAAAGCCTGGGAGGTGGCGTAGTGCAGGAAACCCCAATAAGGGGATCCACTTCCTTATATAGTTTAAAAGCAATATTGCCAAATACAATGTTTATTCTCACAGAAAATATTCGAAAAATACCTGCGACCTGGGTGCCACTTGGCATGGCTGCGGGGACAAAAATATTTATATTTTCCCCAAAATCAAACAGTGGCACACCCCTGCAAAAAAGGGCGAAAAAACAACATGGGGAAAATTTCCAAGAAGCATTTTATGCTATCTACAATATATAAAAAAACTTTGAGATCTTAGTTCGCATTTTTTGGCCAAAAATGCTCAAGCCACCCCCCCCCTTTCAACGGGGTCTCAGGGGGGTGGTCCCCACTCTAAATTTTTTCTCCACTGGGGGAACTTCGACCTCTACTGGCCCAAAAAGGCCCCAAAATGCGAGGAAAAATAAAAAAAACCAACCTTACAAAGATTGGCATTGATATAACAGCCCGTGAGGTGGGCGGGGATTGCAGGAAAAAAGAGAGGTACCCCTCCTCCTTATATGTTTAAAGCAATAGTCCAAATACAAAAATAGTTCTGCACAGAAAACATTTTTGAAAAAAAAAAACTGGAACCCGGGTGCCCCCTGGGATGGCTGCGGGACTATATAATGCACACATCCCAAAAAACAGTGGCACACCACGCTAAAAGGGCAAAAAAAAAAACTGGAAATTCCAAAGAAGCTTTTATGCTATCTACAATTTTAAAAAAATTTGAATTCTAGTTCCGTTTTTTGGCCAAAAAATGCTCAACCAAAACCCCGGGTTACAACGGGATCTCAGGGGGGTTGGTCCTACTCTTTTTTATCTCTCACTAGGTCAACTTCAGACCCCTCACGTCCAAAGGCCCCAAAATGGGCCCCAGGAAAAAATAAAAAACACCAAAACCCTTTCAAAGCATAGTGCATTGTATAACACCTGTGGAGGGGGGCGTAGGCAGGAAAAAGTGGGGGTATCCACTCCCCTTTTATGTTTTAAAAACAATTGTGCCAAATAAATGTATATTTGCACAGAAAAATTTTGAAAAAAAACTGGAAATGGGTGCCACTGGATGTGCGGCACAATAAAACACAGATATAAAATAAAAAAAAACCATAAATTAAAAAAAGATTTTTTATTAAAAATATTAAAAAAATTTAATTTTTTTTATTTTTTAAAAATTAAAATTTTTAAAATTTTTATATATTATATTATATAATTGCCCCCATTTTAAACAAAAAAAAAAAATAAAAAAACCAACACAAATTTTTTAATTTATTTCTATAAAAATAAAAATATATTTTTATATATTTAAAAAATTTAAAAATTTTATTTTAAAAAAATTTTAAAAAAATGCACCCCAAGGTCCATTTACCAGTTTGGCAACCCCTGCTAAAGGGCTAAAAAACCAGGAAATCTCCAAAGAACATTTTTGCTATCTCAATATAGAAAAAACTTTGAGATTTATTCCCTGTTTTTGGCCCAAAAAAAGCTCAAACACCCCCGGCTTACAAACGGGATCTAGGCGGGGGGTCCCCACCCTTTTATTATCCTCCCAGGGTCAATTCAGACCTTCCTTTTCCAAAGGCCTCCAAAATGCAGAGAAAAAAATAAAAAAAAAAACCACCTTAAAAGATTGATTGATAAAAGCTGTGGAGGTGGGGGTAGTGAGGAAACCAAGAGGAGGGGATCCATCCTCTATATTGAAAAAAACAAAAATTTCCCAAAAACAATATGTTCTGCCAGAAAAACATTTCTAAAAAAACACTGGAAAAAGGGTCCTGGGATGGCTGGGGCACATATTATGCACACAGTCCAATACCTGGGGACACCACTGCTAAAAGGGGAAAAAAAAAACATGGAAAACTCCAAAAAGATTTTATGCTACTACAAATAAAAAAACTTTGAGATTCTTAGTTTGCATGTTTTTGGCCAAAAAATGCTCAAGCCACCCCCGGCTTACAAAAAGATCTCAGGCGGGTGGTCCTACTCTATAAACCAAAGTTAGGAGCTGTGCCTGCATGATCGCTGCAAGATGCCCTAAGGTTCTTATATATGTCAACTGTCTAGCAGTAAGATTGACTTTCTTGCCCATATTAACCAATCAGAGCTCAACTTTCATTTCATATAGTGCTCTGGAAAAAAATAAAAGCCGAGTTCTGATTGGTTGCTAAGTGCAACAAAGACCATGTTACTGCTAGACAGTTTTCATACATAAGAAGCTTAGTGCATATAAGGTATGATTAAATAACTGAAATATATGCAAGTGCATACATATAGCAACTAAATTCATAACATATCAAAAGCAATTTACACTGAATTCATATTGATAAATAAACTAAAAATGTAAAGTGCAGGTGCAATAATCGTCCATTACTAATTACCCACACACTCCCAATGCGTGTTTAAGGGGCCGTTCACACAGTATTTTTGGATCCAACTTTGGATCCGCGTTGGACCGAAAACCGCTTTCAAAAATGCAGCGGCGATCGGAACCTAAACAGATCCAACAAGTATCCAACACGCAGTTGTGTGTTTGGATGCATGTTGGATGCAGCAGAATCGTACCCTATAGTTTAAAATAGGGCTCCTGCTGCGTCTATTGAACCAAGAATTGACATATCAATTCTTGGAATGGATCCGAAAGACGGATCCAAAAATGCAGTGATACACGCATCAGCGATCACTCGTGTAAAGGCTGATGCGGGTTTCATATTAAAAGCAATGTAAATCACATTGCTCATTGTTAGATACATGTTTGGGTCCGTTTAGGGTCCAACAGACGGATCCAAACACGTATCTAAAAGCGTATGTTCACACGGACTCAACACGCCGTGTGAACATACCCTTACACAAATGCTCATCTGGGAAAGCATTTGTATGAAATGTGTGTTGACAGTGGGTAGAAAAAATAGTATGCCAATATGAGTGCAGGAGGGTATGGAACTGTGGGTGGGAGGAATGAGTAAAAAATGTCTATTTTCATTTGTTTGCTTTTGTTTACTATTTTAATTCTTGTATTAATCTACCATTACTATTTTTCCTTCCTTCCCGATATCCTATCTTCTACCTATATTGGTATTACTTTGGTGAGAATTCATCTACCTTTTTCTACCATTTATACTTTATTCTTAATTTTTTTATGTCGTCTCCTATATTCCATTTATTATGATTCCTCATTATATATCATTTTTCATTTACTCTATTCTTTTCATCTCATCACCGTTGTCCCCCTTTCCTTTCATTATCTTCGCACCTTTTACAGTTTTCCTTTCTCCCCTATCATTTTAACCATCTTTTCTCATCTTTCTTATCTTTTAATCATTCCTCCCCTTTATCCGGTTTCCTCCATTCTTTTTTATTTTTATTTGTTTCTCATAATCTTCACTTTACATTCATATAAAAGTCTAATGTGCCATTCTTTCCCATGCCGTCAATGTTATTATAAACTCAGTCCACCAGAGTGCAATGTTCTCATGCTTAAATAATTTTTGCAAACAAATTTTGCAATAACTGTTTTCCATGTACTTTTAAAGTATGTCATTTAGTTAAGAATCTGAGTAGTTGTAGCAAAAATTAGAAGATCATTACTAAATCATTACATATTTGCCCATTATTCTTAAAACATTAACTTCAAGTATACATGTAAAATGTAGTATCTAAGGCTATGTCTCCACTGCACAGGAATCCGATTGTATCTTCGGCGCTTTTAGTTTTTTAAAAACGCTGAAGATACGATCGCCCCTGCAGCCCCATAGATGGCAATAGAAAAGACGAGCTGTAGTCTCCACAGCTCGTCTTTTCTCCGCTCGTCTTCTGGCGCCGGTGTATTATACAACATGTTGTATAATACACCAACGCTTTCAGTTTTCTTGGCGTCTTCCCATAGGTGTAACTTTAGGGGGTACGGAGGGGACTGATCCCCCCACCTTTTTCTGGGAGGGGGACAGTCCCCCCACTTTTTAGCCACTTCAATAAAAAATAATCCATATGAAAACGTGAGAATACAGTAAGTGGGGAGAGCAGAGCACAGAGGAGGAAGAAGTTAACCCTTTGCTGCATATATTTCTGTGCATCTTGGGAGGACAGAGTAGGTAGCAGACCCAAGTGTCAGTGCAGAGTGAGAGCAGCGCGGATTGGTAGAGCAGGAGTCAGCAGAACGCTGCTCACAGTCCAGCACATTCTGTATCTGGGGCTGTATTTTTCCCTCCCCTCATATACCACTTCCCCTATGCTCAGTCCTCATCAGAGACGAAGAACAGCTCTTGCCGAATGCCAACTGCACCAGACTACAGGAGACACGTAAGGAGGTGACAAGGGTGCTAGGCGCTGTGTGTTCATGTGAGTAGGGTATGTACTGTATATGTGAGATGTGTATATGCTGTACAGCCATGTGTCTAGCCATGTCACTTCTTCCCTGCACTTGCGCACCAGGGAAAATTAAAGTGAATGGGGCCGACCCCGCAGCATTTTAGAACTGCGGACTGGCCAGTGTATACTTCTAAAACACCTGGCATATATCAGAGCGCACATTATGCCCCGCTATATGCTGTGTGAACACGCCTTAATGGTACATTCATGCAGAAGAGATGAATGCTGATTCCGGGGTGGATTCAGTGTTGGATCTGCCTCAGAACCGGTGTCCATTCCGACAGGAAACTGAGTTATATTATACCCTATGTAAAATCAGTGTCGTTGTTTAGATGACACTAATTTTACTCGCACTAATTTAACAGCACTAAAGGATAGGAGGCAGAAATCTTCCTCGTCCAGTCGGGGTCATTTGCTTGTCGGAATTCTGCATTTGTAAGCACCGAACTTCCAACAAGCAAACAACACTGACAATGCTGAAAAACCATCATGTGAGCCCACCCTAAGTGTGTAGTGTGTCTGTTTTCAATATATGTGTATATATCACACGCACAATTTCTGGGGTACCTTGTCTAATGTAGTTAGTCTCTGGGGTACAGTGTGTAATGTCATAATCTCTGGGGTATGGTGTAATATAATCTCTATTGTATAGTGTGCAATGTAATCTCTGGGGTACAGTGTGTAATGTAATCTCTGGGTTAAGGTGTTTAATGTAATCTCTGGGGTATGGTGTAATATAATCTGGGGTACAGTGTGTAATGTAATCTCTGGGGTACAGTGAGAAATGTTATCTCTGTTGTACAGTGTGTAATGCAATCTGTGGGGTGCAGGGTGTAATGTAATCTCTGGGGTACAGTGAGTAATGTAATATCTCGGATATGGTGTGTTATGTAATAATCTCTGGGATACAGTGAGTAATGAAGTCTCTGGGGTACGGTGTGTAATGTAATCTCTGGGGTACAGTGTGTAATATAATCTCTGGGGTACAGTGTGCAATGTAGTCTATGGGGTATGGTGTAATATAATCTCTGTTGTACAGTGTGTAATGTAATCTCTGGGGTATGGTGAATAATGCAGTAATATCTGGGGTACGGTGTGTAAACTAATCTCTGGGGTGCAGTGAGTAATGTTATCTCTGATGTACAGTGTGTAATTTGATCTCTGGGATACGGGTGTAATGTAATCTCTGGGGTACAGTGAGTAATGTAATATCTGGGATATTGTGTGTAATGTAATCATTTCTGGGATACAGTGAGTAATATAGTCTCTGGGGTACGGTGTGTGATGTAATTTCTGGGGTACAGTGTGTAATATAATCTCTGGGGTACAGTGTGTAATGTAGTCTCTGGGGCATGGTGTAATATAATCTCTTTTGTACAGTGTGTAATGTAATCTCTGGGGTACGGTAAATAATGCAGTAATATCTGGGGTACGGTGTGTAAACTGATCTCTGGGGTACAGTGTGTAATGTAGTCTCTGCGGCATGGTGTAATATAATCTCTGTTGTACAGTGTGTAATGTAATCTCTGGGGTACGTGAATAATGCAGTAATATCTGGGGTATGGTGTGTAAATTAATCTCTGGGGTACAGTGAGTAATGTTATCTCTGATGTACAGTGTGTAATGTAATATCTGGGATACGGTGTGCAATGTAATAATCTCTGGGGTAGAGTGTGTAATGTAATTCTGGAGTACAGTGTGTAATGTAATTCTGGTGTACAGTGTGTACTGTAATCTCTGGGGTATGGTATAGTGTAATTTTGGGTACAATGTGTAATGTAATCTCTGGGGTGCAGTGTAATGTAATCTCTGAGGTATGGTGTGATGTAATCTATGGGGTACAGTGAGTAATGTAATTCATTTCTAGGGTTCAGTGTGTAGTATAAAACATTTTTGGGGTACAGTGAATTATATTATTTCTTGAGTACAACATGCAATTCATTTTTAAGGTGCAGTTAGTAATGTAATTTCTGTGGCGACCATGTGTAATATAATTAATTTCTTGTTTGCAGGGAGTGATGTAATCTCTGGTGTATGGTATGCAATAAAATAAATTTTGAGGTACAGTATGTGACATAAGTGATTCTTAGGTGTACAGTGAGATTGGGTTCCTTTATTTTCCTCATTCTGTTGTGTGTATAACAAATTTAATGGAGCAGTGATGGGGGATGGGAGGGGTTAAGTGAAATTTGCTACATTGCACCACATTTTTTATTTCCATCTAGAGGGGGAAAGATTAAAAGATTATAGGTGGGCTGGTTCAGCTTCATTGCCAGGGCTGCTTTTTAGTCCCAGTCTGGCTCTAAACTTCAATCATCAGAGAGCCACGCATAACCTTACGGATTGCACCAAAAGTGTTTGCCATAAGGACTCTGCCCGGACCCGCTGGGGGAGCTCACAGCGCTCCCTCAGACCTCCTAGCTGGGTTATAGGGGGCCACTTCACTGCAGGGAGAGGAGGGGAGAGAAGGGATGGGTGGGGAAGTGATCGGGAAGTTACACCCCTGCGTCTTCCCATACAATACAATTGTAAAAAAACGAGAAGCGACCGTGTTTTTTGTACAAAGCGTGACAAAAAACATGGTCATGCATGGGGAAAAAAAGTCAGCTTTTGGGCTGTTTTTTGTCCGATGCAGTGGAGACATAGCTTAAAGCAGAGCTCTTGCAGTGCCGACCATCAGAATCTGTGCAGGAGCACCTAATTATCTAACTGCATCATGCCCACATGAAACATGCAGAAATAGTAATGTTGCATTCACACAACAGCTAAATTGTATTATTTAAGAAATAAAACTGCAGAAAAATGACACAATGTTTCTCATCTGCATGTTGTTGAAAGAAAAACAATTCTGTTGCACTAACAATTTCACAAACTGCTTCTGTGAGTAAAGAGCATCAATAGATCCTGTCCAACATACACAGAACAGAAGAACATGAATACTAAAGAATTTTTACTATATCTAAAAGGACAGATGTGCTGTTAACACATAATGCATCTATGAAAGAAAGGCTTAGGATGTTAGTAAACTTGTCAAAACTAGTACATCTGTTTTTGTACTATCAGGCCTTTTTAGAGAATAATCAGGATTTTTAAAGTTAGCATAACTAGTAAAATTGGAATTTATTCAAAGAGCATACAGTGATGTTACTGCTTAAATATTTTATAAGAGAGATTCATAGATTTAAACTAAAAATAAAGGAGTGCTCTTAATAAAAGATTAGATTTTGCATGTAGGCAAAGTATAAATACTTTTACCAAATACATTGCTGTTCTGATTTGCTTCCCTTCAGAGCTAGAACAGATTTTATCCCCTGCTTGTGCACATAAGCTTACATAGGTTACCGACCACTCTCTTGGCCCTAACAGGCTCTAGCAGCAGTGGCCAGGTGGTCGGGATGGTGAAGTCACTCTCTTCTGTGTCTTAAAGCACATTTATCTTTCTTAATGGCAAACTTTTAAAACTATTTTGCCTTGTGCCCTCTGTTAAAACCTTTCCCTCACCATGTCCTTCTAACAGGTTCAGTTATGATAACAGAGCTGATTTTGCTAGAAACAGCTGTAAAACAAACCCACAGCCTTAAAATGAGTAGGAGCCTGAAACTAACTGTGAAGAGCAAGCTCTGTGAAACATCATGACAGGAACACTCTCTTTAATGTTTTCCCATAAGCAGCACAACAGGTGTTTCTGACATTGTGTGTAGACAGAACCAAAGATTATAAAGTACAAAAAACATTCTAAAGTGTACCTTTTACCTGTCCAAGTAACTTCAGAATATGCTTTCAAATGCGCATATGAGTAATACTACTTTTTCTGGGCATGATATAAGAACGTATATATATGGCATATTCCACCAATATTATTCTCTGCAGGCTTCATCTCTAATTTTCCCTTATCCCTGGTGTGTGGAAACTAGCTGCTATGATGTTTCTCATGCACAGAACAAATATAGAAGAGTGGATCCTGCTTTCTAGCACTCGACAAGGGACACCATAGATGCAACACAGCATGAAGGACATTATGCAGCAATACTAAGCAATTTAAGCCATGAATCAAACAATAGGATAAATAATCCTTACTTGTGTGTCTCGGTGTGTCTCTAGATCGACCTATGTCTGTGATAAGGCCCCATTCATGTCATGTTTTGTTGGGATACCTTGAATATGTTTTCTTGCATAAAGCACAGTGGAGCCATAGCAATCTATGGAAAAAATGTAGCACCTTTTGGACTAAATTTGTTGTATTTCCCATTGGCATATACTTTCTCTGCTGGAAAAAAGCATAGTTTACCACACTTTGTGTCTGGCACATAAAGGGCCATATGTATGAAAACTGTCTAGGTCTAATACTTTATTTGTTGCCCATTTCAGCCAGTCAGAGCTCTCCTTTTATTTAACATAGTGCTCTGAAAAAAAATTAAAGGGAAGCTCTGATTGGTTACTATGGGCAACATAGAAGGTCTTAGACCTAGACAGTTTTCATATATGCCCCCCAAAGTGTATAGAGATGTGTGAAAGGACAGCTGGTTATATATAGCATCTCAATGGCAAGATGGTCAGGTTTGGTCAAGTTAGGTGAGTAAATAAACTCACCTGCTTTTCTTGATTTCTCGAGCAGCTGATCCAGGGCCGGGTCAAGGCATTTTGGTGCCCTAGGCAAGTACGGCCCAAAGGCGCCCCTCGCTCCAAAAAAATTGCACCCCCACCCCACAATTCCTCTCGCCCCTGCACCAGGCCCGCTCGCCCCTGCACCAGGCCCTCCCCCCCCTGCTCCAGGCCCTCTCCCTCCCCCTGCACCAGTTACTCTCTCCAGTGGACGCACATACAGCTAAAGAGACCGCCAGCGCTCCAGGCCCATGGCAGCGGCCTGGAGCTCGGGAGGTTCGGAGCCCCTGTCTGCGCCCCTTAGGGACAGGCAGAGGTAGACGCCCTAGGCGATCGCCTACCTCTGCCTACCCGTCGTCCCGGCCCTGAGCTGATCCACAGAAAAACGATGTAGTGAATCCCTAAATTTTAAAACGCAAAAAAAAAATTTTCCCCCTTTAGGAGCCCCGATTTTATTTTTAAAGAATTTGTAACTTTTGTCTTTAAAGATTTTGTAACTATAAAAGGTAAACTTCTTTTGGGTTTTTCATTTAATAAAGAGTTTAAAAGAGGTTCTCATTTCACGCAGGGGCGAGCAACGCATCCACGCCACTGGCAGAAAGGGTTGGGGTTTAAAAGTTGTTTCTGTTATTTTGGGTTTTTCCCCTCCATAATACAAGGAATACTCTTAAATATATTACATGACTGGTTTTACTTGTTTTTTGAATAAGTTGGGGGGTTTGAAAACCCCCAGGGGGCATTGTAGTCTCCAAAAAAAATCGGGCCTGGGGCCCCTGTGTTAGTTTTGCTCAGTAGGGGGGTTTTTCCCCAATTTTTTCATGCCACTTGTGAGTGTTGAAATTTTTTTTTCAAGGGAAAAAAAATATTTTCTGTCTCAATTTTCCCAAATTTCAAGTCTGTCCGTCACCTCAGAGTGCATTGAAAAAAAAAAAGTCAGCGCTGAAAAAAATTGTCTTTTCAAAACCCTCATTTTGTACAATATTGTAATACCTTAAAAATAAAATCGTTAAAGGAGCGAATCACCATTACCCTGATATGTTCTAAAAAAAAAATCCCCACAAATTTTAAAACCATAAATCCCAATTTACATTACTAAGGCCCCAAAAAAAATTGTTGCCAGGCCCTGACAAGACCAAATCTCCACCCAAAAGTGACTACGGGTGCTTTCACACACAGCTGTGTTTTTGGTATGTATTTGGGTGCATTTTTTGTGCAGAAAGGTACAGCATTAAATTTTTTGTCTTTCTGCACAAAAAAAAAGATTTGAAAAAAGCTTAAAAAAAAATCTTTCTTTTTTTTGCGTTCCCTACCCCTACCCTACTTTGTCGGGTTTTTTTTTGTTTTTGTTTTATTAAATTAATATATATTCCCCATATAGTAGGTAGGCATGTATGCTCCCTTGGTCGTAGGTGGTATAAGGTCCCCCTTTTTTGGGGGTATTAGGTCCCCCCCCTTTATTGGTAGGGATAAAGTTCCCCTCTTTGGTGGGAAAGCTGTATATAAGTATATTAAAAACGTATTGTGTCCAGCACCGAAGAAGAATTCATAAATATAAAACATCATTTTACTTAAATTCCACAATTAAAAAGGTTTTCATGATATCTCCAAACAGAATAAACAGTAGACATGTTTTGAGCGATTCACTCTTAATCATTGCAACTGTATATAACACCCCACAGTTAGGTAGCTGTATATAATGCCCCTCAGGTAGGTAACTGTCATAGGTGTAACTTTAGGGGGGTACGGAGGGGACTGGTCCCCCCCACTTTTTTCTGGGTGGGGGATGGTCCCCCCCACTTTTTAGCCACTTCAATAAAAAATAATCCATATGAAAGCATGAGAATACGGTAAGTGGGGAGGGCAGAGCACAGAGGAGGAAGAAGTTAGCCCTTTGTCGTCTATATTTCTGTGCATCTTGGGGGGACAGAGTAGGTGGCAGCCTCAAGTGTCAGTGCAGAGTGACAGCAGTGCTGATTGGTAGAGCAGGATTCAGCAGGAGCTGCTTCACCAATCAAAATGCTGCTCACAGTCCAGCACACTCTGTATCTATATCTTTCTTACCCCTGGTATACCACTTCCCCTATGCTCAGCCCTCCTCAGAGAAGGAAGGCTCCTGCCGAATGCCAACTACACCAGACTACAGGAGACAGGCAAGCGGCAAACAACACTGCCAGTGCCAAAAAACCGTCATGTGAAAACACCCTAAGTGTGTAGTGTCTCTGTGTTATATATATATATATATATATATATATATATATATATATATATATATATATATATATATATTATATATATAATATATATACACACACAATTTCCGGGTTACCTTGTCTAATGTAGTCTTTGGGGTACAGTGTGTAATGTAATAATCTCTGGGGTATGGAGTAATATAATCTCTGTTGTACAGTGTGCAATGTAATCTCTGGGGTACGGTGAATAATGCAGTTATTTATGGGGTACAGTGGGTAATGTAATTTCTGGGGTATGGTGTAATATAATCTCTGTTGTACAGTGTGTAATGTAGTAATCTCTGGGGTACAGTGTGTAATGCAGTAACATCAGGGGTATGGTTTGTAAACCAATCTCTAGGGTACAGTGTAATGTAATCTCTGGGGTAAGGTGTGTAATGTAGTAATCTCTGGGGTACAGTGAGTAATGTAATCTTTGGGGTAAGGTGTTTAATGTAATAATCTCTGGGGTATAGTGAGTAATGTAATCTTTGGGGTAAAGTGTGTAATGTAGTAATCTCTGGGGTACAGTGAGTAATGTAATCTTTGGGGTAAGGTGTGTAATGTAGTAAACTCTGGGGTATAGTGAGTATTGTAATCTTTGGGGTAAAGTGTGTAATGTAGTAATCTCTGGGGTATAGTAATGTAATCTTTGGGGTAAGGTGTGTAATGTAATCCCTGGGGCACAGTGTGTAATGTAATAATCTCTGTTGTACAGTGTGTAATGACATCTCTGGGATACGGTGTGTAATGAAGTAATCTCTGGGGTACAGTGAGTAATGTAATCTCTGGGGTATGGTGTAATGTAGTATCTGGGGTACAGTGTGTAATGTAATCCCTGGGGTACAGTGTGTAATGTAATCTCTGACGTACATTGTAATGTAATCTCTGGGGTATGGTGTGATGCATGTAATCTTTGGGGTACAGTGAAAAATGTAATCTCTGGGGGACAGTGTAATGTAGTCCCTGGGGTACAGTGAGTAATGTAATCTCTGGGGTACAGTGTAATGTAATTTTTGACATACAGTTTAGTTCATAATTCATTTCTAGGGTTCAGTGTGTAATATAATACATTTTTGGGGCACGGGGAATTATATTATTTCTTGAGTACAATGTGCAATTCATTTCTAAGGTGCAGTCAGTAATGTAATTGCTGTTGCTATCATGTGTAATATAATTAATTTCTGGGGTACAGTGAGTGACATAATTTCTGGTGTATGATATGCAATAGAATAAATTTTGAGGTACAGTATGTGACATAAGTGATATCTATTGATACGGTAAGATTGGGTTCTTTTATTTTCCTCATTCTGTTGTGTGTATAACAAATTGAATGGAGTAGTGATGGGGGATGGGAGGGGTTAAGCGAAATTTGCTGCATTGCACAACATTTTTTATTTCCATGTAGAGGGGGTAATATTATAGGTGCGCTGGTTTGGTTTCATTGCCAGGGCTGCTTTTTAGTCCCAGTCCGGCTCTAAACTTCAGTAATTAGAGAGCCACTCATAACCTTACAGATTGCACGAAAACTGTTTGGTGCACAGGCTCTGCCCGGACCCACTGTGGGAGCTCCCAGCACTCCCTTAGACGTCCTAGCTGGGTTAGAGGGGCCGCTTCACTGCAGGGAGAGTAGGAGAGAGAAGGAAAGGGATGGGAAGTGAAAGGGAAGGCAAGTGAAAAGGCGAGAGGGAAAATTGTTCCCCCCCCACTTTTTGGACCAAAGTTACACCCCTGGTAACTGTATGTAATGCCCCTCAATTAGGTAGCTGTATAGTTGCCCCTCCTTAGTAAGGTATCTCTAGAATGGAAAAAATAGTAACACTCACCTCACCTCGTCTCCCCACCGAGCGCCTTCCTCTTCTGCCCGACACTGGCAACGTGACGTTATCACGCCACCAGAGCGGCCATTCTCCCCTTGGTTAATCCTAGAATGCACAGCCCAGGCATAGTGACTAAGCTGTGGGGCCTTCAAGAGACAGCGGCACAAGGAAGTCACTTCATTGCGCTGCTGCCCAGTTTACTATTGCGACGCGCAACAGTAGTTATCAACTATATAGTGTGCCGAGCATACTCATATAGTTGGGGAGGCCCGTCGGTGTTCTGGCCTGGGCCAGGTTCAGGCACCACCCATTTTATCTGTGGCACTAGCCCCGGCTAAAACGGTCTAGCGACACCACTGCCCCACGGGCTTCATTGGAAAATATGAGCTGTAGTTTACACATCTCAGATTTTTTCAAAAAACTTAGAACATGTTTAATAATTCACCGTATTTTATTCAGAAAACAGTGGAAAATTGAGTATTCAAGTCAATGGAATGGCTGAATCCGAACACTGCACAAAAAAAAAAAAAATGAAACCCGAGTGTAAAATACTGTTCAAGCACTCGAAGGATTCTAAATTAGATTCCTCCAAGTATTTGTCATTTGACATGTGGATGCAGTATTATATTGCTATTAATTTACAATGTCGAGCCACATTATTATGACTTACTTCTTTTGATGTGATTTTTGTATTCCCCTGAGGAAGCCATTGACACAAAGGGCGACATGTATGAATCTCGCCGGGTCGGAGCGCGCCATTTCGCCCGATTTCTAGTGAAAGCTGCGCCTGATTTATGTCGGCGCCGAGGCGCGCTCATACATGCCATGAAAAGTCTGCCGCGCCTTGCCAGTGTTTGAGGCGCAGTGCGGGACTTAGGCGCAGTGCGGGGCTGCGCCTAAGATTCGCCGCCCGACGTAGTGCGAGCATACATGCGGTGTAAAGTCCGCCGCGCCTCGCCAGTGTGTGGGGCGCAGTGCGGGACTTAGGCGCAGAAGGGACTGCGCCGAAAATCTGTTCCGATGCGATACAGGCTGGAAAACAGCGAGAAATTATTCCACATGTCGGTGCGGAGTATGAATCAAAAATCGCCTTTATAAAGGCGTTAAACATTCTCAGAAAAAGAGCTGAAACCTCAAAAATAAAAAATACATAAAACAAAATCACATTCCAATATTCTAGAACGGCGCAATATCAAGAATTAGAATATTGGAAATTGCCGGGAATTACAGTAATTCAAATTCTGAAAGCTATTCTCACTGGTCGGCATAAACCGGCCAATCAGAATAGGAGCGACAGTGAACCATTAAAACCTATGGAGAAATATTGACCAATCAGAATCAAAGGCGAGACAGTTCAAAATACAGTAAAAATGCAGAAAAGAGCTGATTGGTTGAGCTAGCGGGGGCTTGGCTATCTCGGCCAATCAGAATAGGAGCGACAGGGACCCATTATAGCCTATGGAGAAGTTTAAACCAATCAATATCAAAGGCGGGACAGTTCAAAATACAGTAAAAATGCAGAACAGAGCTGATTGGTTGAGCTAGCGGGTGCTTGGCTTTCTCGGCCAATCAGAATAGGAGCGACAGGGACCTATTATAGCCTGTGGAGAAGTTTGAACCAATCAAAATCAAAGGCGGGACAGTTCAAAATACAGTAAAAATGCAGAAAAGAGCTGATTGGCTGAGCTAGCGGGGGCTTGGCTATCCCAGCCAATCAGAGCGCGAGCTACTTCTCCCATTGTAGTCTATGGAGAGATCGGCGCAATGCAATCTAGGTGCTCAGCACCGTGTGGCATGGAGTATGATTAAAAAAATCATTTTTATTAAAAAGAAATCAGTTAAATCCCTAACAACACGTTTGTCGCCGAAACCGGCGCTACATAAGGAATTGCAATAGAGAGAATTGCCGGGAAATACAGTAATTCAAATTGTTTAAGCTATTCTCATTGGTCGGCATAAACCAGCCAATCAGAATAGGAACGACAGTGGCCCATTCTAACCTATGGAGGAGAATTGACCAATCAGAATAGGAGCGACAGGGACCCATTCTAACCTATGGAGAAAAATTGACCAATCATATTCTAGGCGGGACAGTTCAAAATACAGTAAAAAGGCAGAAAAGAGCTGATTGGTTGAAGCGGCGGGGGCTCGTCCAGTTTAGCCAATCAGAGCGCGAGCTACTTTCTCATAGAGTTCTATGGGGAAAAGAAATTCCGAGCGAGCTCTGTGATTGGCTAAGTTAAAAGAGGCGCGGTTATTTGGACCAATGGGAGAACAAGCGACGCTCCTATGGGTTTTCTAATGCAATCTGGAATAAAACTGTACATGGCCGAAATCAAATGATAAGACTACAGAAATTGTACCGATATGTATATAAAATGAATAATAATATGGAGGTAAAGAAAAAAAAAAATATTAATTCCAGAAAGTCATGCTTATTTCTTTATTTTCATTGCACCCATACTATTGATCCTTGGCTAACGAAAATAAAGAAATAAAAATTAAAAGGACCACCTTGAACTTAAATTTGAATACAGAAATTTTGTAGTTACTGTTGGTGTATTTCATTGGTGCAAAAAACACCGTTTGTTATCCGTATAACTTTTAAATAGCTGTATTGCACGTGGTGCGGCCATAGTTTTTTTCAAATAGCCACGTTTTACGACAATTCTGATGCTGCAAAAAACGCAATTTCTCATCCGTGTAACTTCTAAATAGTTATATTGCGCTCGTTGAATCTCAGTTTGGCGCAGATAGCACACTTGTATGATAGTTTGTTGAAAACTATCAATTCCTAGTCCTACTGGGCAGTTGTAAATCCCTTGGACTGATGGAAGAACACTGTTGATTTTGTCTTACGGTTCTTCCACCAGACCGCATTTCACAGGTATTCACTAGAAACATTTCAGTTTCTAATCCTAGATGGCTGTAGGAAATTAGAGGGATTTAAGAATAGCTGTGATTTGCCGTCTTTTAATAAGAGACTTTCAAAAACTCTTCCATACCTTCTTAAATTTTTATCTTTCTGAAAATGGAGCAAAATGCAGGTGTTAAGTGAGCAAAGAGGGGTGTAGGAGGTAGAGGTATGCGAGAAGGTGCTCTTTCCAGTGCTGGCGACAATATGCAAGCCAGCGGATCGTCGGTTGCAGGACCATCAGGCCTGTCATCACTGGGTCAGGGCCTTGTGAATCTCAGTAACGAACAGCATCGCCAATCTGTTCTTCAGTGGTTAATGCAACCTGCATCCAGCAGTCTTACCTCCTCGTCCTCCCAGTCACGGCCACAAATGTCGTCATCAACATCATCAGCATCCGTCCAACATGAAGCGAAGGCAGCCCAAATGTCAACTCATGTACCCACCACTGTGGATAATCCATTTTCTGAAGACCTCTTTGATGACAAAATGCGGTTGGGGTCAGAAGGCATTTCCAAAGATCAAGAGACCAAAGAGGATGATTTTGTCTGCTCTGACGCCCAGTTACTGATGCCATCAGAGGAGGAGAAGGAAGCCGGTCAATCGGCAATAATCCCGGGCAGTCGGCAACGCCTTGCAGTGCCTCTTGTTTGTAGCCCGCAGCTCCTGGATGCCGAATGTCAGGACGACGAAGTCATCTGTGTTGATGATGATGACGACGACATTTTCTTGCGAGCGCTTCATCACTGGACGAGGAGGAAGACGATGGGGTAGTGTCAGTATGGTTCCCGCCTCAAAAAGGGAGAGGGCGGTCGCAGAAGTCCGCTGAGATGATTCCGCCAACCACAATCAGCGGAAACACGGCTCCTTGCTTATCGCCGTCAAAAAGGTCCAGGCCTCTCAAGCCTGGGCCTTTTTCGAGCAAGCCTCTGATTCACCCTGAGATGTCATATGCCACCTTTGCCGTAAAACGCTTCAGTAGAGGCAAGAATCTTAGGTGTTTAACCACCTCCAACATGTCTACACTGTGTTCCAAATTATTATGCAAATAATATTTTCTCTTATTTTCCAAAATTACCTATATGAATTGCAGTCATTGTAATTTTCCAGTCATCAACTATTAGAGTATAATTGAAAGGTTTTTAAACAAACTGCCTATGATAACAATATATTTTATAAAAAAAACTCAAAATACACTCAAAATGCATGTTCTAAATTATTATGCACAGCAGAGTTTTCAACCTTTTCCTTTTTATAACAAACAAAAAATGGTCATTTGTGAAATTATAAGCATTAGCAGGTTATTACAGACTGAAATCAAACAGTTTTCAAGTCAAAACTTTATTCTAGGTGATGTTACATGTGCACATAGGACCCCTTGTTCGAAATGACCTTCTGAACTCTCTCGTCCATTGAATTTGTCAGGTTTTGGATGGTTTCTGCTTTAATTGTTTTGCATGAGGACAGAATACCCTCCCAGAGCTGTTGCTTAGATGTGAACTGCCTCCCGCCATCATAGACACTCCTTTTGATGATGCTCCAGAGGTTCTCAATGGGGTTGAGGTCAGGGGAGCATGGGGGCCACACCATAAGTTTGTCCCCTTTTATGCCCATAGCAGCCAGAGATGCAGATGTGTTATTTGCAGCATGAGACGGTGCATTATCATGCATGAAAATGATCTTGCTGCGGAATGCACCGTTCTTCTTCTTGAACCATGGCAGGAAGTGCTGTTTGAGAAACTCCACATACATTATGAAATTCATCTTTACACCTTCAGGGATCGTAAAGGGGCTGACAA
The DNA here is from genome assembly GCA_025379985.1 of Phyllomedusa bahiana. Lineage (NCBI taxonomy): Eukaryota > Metazoa > Chordata > Amphibia > Anura > Hylidae > Phyllomedusa > Phyllomedusa bahiana. The sequence goes on from JAODAL010039111.1 coordinate 18,021, forward strand.
TCTCTCTCCCCATGATTCCAGCCCAAAACATTACTCCACCTCCTCTTTGTTGGCACCATAGCAGTGTTTGCATGGGGTGTCCATCAACCAGCCATCCTCCACTTTGTCCATCTGGACCATCGAGCGTTGCACGGCACTCATCGGTGAACAAAACAGTTTTGAAGTCAGTCTTCATGTATTGTTTGGCCCACTGCAGCCATTTCTGCTTGTGTGCAGTGGATAGAGGAGGTCGACAGGATGGCTTACGCACAGTTGCAAACCTCTGAAGGACCCTGCATCTTGTTGTTCGGGGGACGTTGGAGGCACCAGCAGCTTCAAAAACTTGTCTGCTGCTATGAGAAGGCATTTTTGCAGCTGCTCTTTTAACAGGACGTAATTGCCTGTTGGAAAGAGTCCTCAATTTTCCCGTATCAGCACGCACACTAGTGTGCTGTGAATCAGCTACATACTTCTTGATTGTGCGATGATTACGATGAAGTGTCTTGGCAATGTTGATTGTAGTCATACCTTGACCTAAACACTCCACAATTTGTTGCTTCTCAGCAGCCGACACATCCTTTTTCTTTCCCATTTTGGCTGAAAATGTAGGCTGCTTAATAATGTGGACAGCCTTCTTAAGTAGTCTTGCCTTTAATTGGACACACCTGCCAAACTAATTAGCACAGGTGTCTGCAAATGCTTTCAGTGATATAAAGAGCCCTGACACACATCACCATCAATGAGTTTAACTGACAAACAAAAAATTTCTTACCTTATCACTCCTAAACACTTTTTGCATAATAATTTGGAACACAGTGTAGTCACATGCAGCGAATGCATGAGTTGAAATGGAGGCAACACTTGGCCAAAAAAGACCACACCGATGCCGGGCTTCCAACCACTGTCACACCCTCTGTCTCCGCCTCCTCCTCCTCCACCACCACCACGCGTTCCTCAGCTGCCCAGGTCTCTCAGAGTCCTGATCAAGGATCAGCCTCCGCTTCAGCCCCCCCCCGTCCCCCAAAGAACCCACCAGCACCAAAGAAACCATCCAAACCCCTTCTTCTTCCCCCAGTTTTGACCTGCACACCGTACAGCGGCCGTCTAGCAGCCAGCCTTTCTGTCTCCAGGTTTTGGGAGCAGAAGAAACACTTCAAACAAAACCATCCCAAAACCAAAAAGCCTGAATGTCGGCATTGCCAGGCTTTTGGCCTTGGGAAAAATGCTGCCTTTCTGTCTGGTGGACACAGATGGGTTCCGCCACGTCATGGCCCTTGCCTGCCCCCACTACCAGATGCCGAGCTTGCATTTCTTTGCCAGAAAAAGCCGTCCCTGCCCTGGCCATCCATGTGTCACCCTAAAATTTCAAGCGCGTTGTCTGCATCTATGTTGGAAAAGTCCATTGACACCGAACAAGGGACTGGTAAACACGGCCAAGGTTGCTATATCTCTGTGACAGCTCACTGGGTGGGTAGATGTCTCTGGTGGTGATGGTGGCTCTCAGGCTCGGCGCACGCTTTTCAAAACCGCAGGGATGGTGCAGGGCTCTTTCCCCCAAGGTCCTCTGGTAGCATCACGTGCCCAGAGAAACTAGGTCGTGTTGAAATTAATCTGTGTTGGAGACCGTCCAGACACAGGTCAGGAGCTGTGGACGGCTCTCCGCAATGAGACCGAGCGCGGGCCCTGGATGACAAAAACCTTGGCAAGGCAAGGTGGTATGGATAAACGGTCGAAATCTGCTGGTCCCCCTTGAGATCGGTAGACTGGAGCACATCCCTTACTGGAATGTCATGAACCTTGTTGTCCAGAAATTTCTAAAGCGCTACCCCGGGTCTGGACTGCTGCTGAGGAAGGCCGAGGTCTGAGTTCGCACTTCCGCCGTTCGCACCCTGCTTTGTCCCGCCTGGCTGCGTTGCAGCGTCAACTCGGCCTCCCCTCAACCATCTCATATTTGAGTGGCAACACGCTGGATTCCCCCCTCCCAACATTTCCCGCGATTGTGGCAGCAGCGCAAAGCCATTACGCAGTATGAAATGGGAACACATGGCCTGCAAGCAGCATGCAGACCTTGGGGTGTTGAGCACCGAGAGTGGAGGTAGGTGAAAGACTCTGCACCAAACCTTGCCAGTTTTGGAAGAGCCACCAAATGGTCAGTGGGACAATGCCCTTGTCACAAAGAGCAAATTTTGGTGATCTTAGTTCTGGAACGATCATTGGACATCTGAAACATCAGGTCCAACCAGCGACTGGGAGGAGACGGACACGGAGCCTTTCTCTCCGTCGAATCCACAAGGCCTGACAGTTTCACAATTTTATCGGTCTTTACTAGGCAGTGGTTCAGGGTCCAGGGCTAGTGCAAGGCGGCGCCTCAGCTCTCAGGTGCATCATCTGAGGCAAGTCAGGGCTGTGTTGAAACTGTGCGGAGGAAGCGGAGGAGGAGAAGGATGAGGTATTCCTGGACACCGACGTTACCGACGTCCCTGCCTTGGAAAGAGGTTGGTGCGAATTTGAGGTGGAGGAGGAAGATGAGGAAGATCAGTTTGCTAGTGCCCCTCGGGCCCAGAGGCTTCGGAAATCAAGGCTCCCCCCTCTCACATGAGTGCTTGGATGCTCCATTTCCTCAACATTTTATCCTCGTATTAAGGCCATCAAACTGAACAACAGTTACTGGGTAGCCACCCTCCTCGATCCACGGTACAAAACAAAACTCAGCACTTTCCTTTCACCCAACCAAATAGAGAGTAAAATGCAGGATATGGAGACCTTGCTGATTGATCAACTGGAGACATCTGTTGCGTCTGCTTCAAGTTCTTCAAATGTCACGGTGGAACAACGTCAGCAACGTGACGGCAGTAGAGTGCCAAGCAGCAGCAGGCAATGTGGCAGAAGCCTAATGGGTGACTTCTGGCAATCTTTATTTACCACCTCACCAACGCAAAAGGAATGCAGGGCACACATCCAACACAAGGACCGACTTAAGATCATGGTGCACGACTATCTGCGTCTCAACACCGATGTTTTTGGATGTGTTCCGGACCCAATCGACTTCTGGGTATCCAAAATGCAATTTTTATTCTTAGTTCCCAAAAGATCATTTTGCTGGTTTTGCGGTGAGGAGACTGTAAAAACACCAAGGGTTTTATGACAAAACCGTATTCCCTTTACTCACTTTATTTTAGAATTTTTCGCATTGTCAATGGTTTTGGGGTCATGTTGCTGTGAGATACAGCTATTATCATGGTCCTTTGGAACAGAAATGTGGCTTCTGATGGCATTTCCTCCCTCACAATTTTAACAGTGGGCTGAGAATCCATTTTTATAATTTTTTGGGTCATGCTGCTTTGAAATGCAGCTATACTACAGGTCCTATTGTAAAAAATGTGGTTTCTAACAGACATTTGTTCTTCACAATTGTCAAGAGTGGCTCAAGGGTCATGCTTTGAATTTTTGGGGGCATGTTGCTGTGAAATGCAGCTATACTACAGGTCCTATTGTAAAAAATGTGGTTTCTAACAGACATTTGTTCTTCACGATTGTCATGAGTGGCTCAAGGGTGATGGTGCTGTTAAAAACAGGAATAGGTAGGACACTGTCAATGGACACATATTGCAAAATGACTTGTTTTTGCAAGATCTTTAACATAGCTAGCAATCCCTGTAGTGAGACAACTCATTTAATACAATTAAAAAAAGAGAAACAAAGACGTGGTGGGATTCCATCCTATTTTAAAAATGTGTTTTCTGGAATTAAACTATTAAAAAACTTGCATGTACAAAATAGCTGATACAAATATTCCTCTGAATTGTACAAGGAAGGTACAGGAAGACTTGAACAGATGTAGGTTACCCAGGACAGGTATAGTCAATGTCTAGTTCAACTAAAATGGTGGTTGAAAGACTCCTTTTTCCGGCACTTTTTAAATCTGGGGGTCATGCAGGTTTGGGGCTCATGCTGTGGCCCAGGACAGGTATAGTCAATGTCCAGTTCAACTAAAATGGTGGTTGAAAAAGTCCTATTTCCGGCACTTTTTAATATATGGGTCAGACAGGTTTAATGGTCATACTGCGGTCCAGAACAGCTATAGGCAATGTCCAGTTCAACTAAAATGGTGGTTTAAAGACTCCTTTTTCCGGCAGTTTTAAATCTGGGGGTCATGCAAGTTTGGGGCTCATGCTGTGGCCCAGGACAGGTATAGGCACTGTCCAGTTCAACTAAAATGGTGGTTGAAAGACTCCTTTTTCTGGCACTTTTTAATCTGTGTGTCAGACAGGTTTAATGGTCATACTGCGGTCCAGGATAGGCATAGTCAATGTCCAGTTCAAACAAAAATGGGGGGTTTTAAAAAAACCCTTTTTCCGGCCTTTTTTAAATTTGGGGGGTCTTGCAGGTTCGGGTTTAAAGCTGTGGCCCGGGAAACATGGAATTGAAAAAGCCCATTTCAATTTAAAAAAAGGTTTTCAAATAATCGGGCCCTTTCGGGCATTTTTTTAAATTTGGGGGTCTTTGCGGGTTTTAAGGGGTTTCATGCTGTGGTACAAGACAGCGATAGGGGAAGGGTTTCTGGGGAATTTTTTTTTCCGGACTTTTTAACCAAGTGGGGTTGCCCAAGATGTGGGGCAAAATACCCATTTTCTTTTTGTGAAATTTAAACCCCCTTCCCCGGCCGGAGCCTTTTTTGGCCTCTCTGACGGGAGCCCCATTTTTTGAAATCTGTCATGTGCCCACTTTATGTGAGAAAATTTTTTTACATTTTAAAACCTATCCTTGTGATTCGGGAAGTTTGGGTTTTCTCGTGCCCCTTTTATCCCTTTAAATAGAAATGAAATTTTGGTCCAAAAAATGCTTGTTTATTTGAAAAATATCAAAAAATCGTAAAAAAATTAAAAAAATTTATAAATTTTTTAAATTTTCAAAAATTTCTGCAGGAAAGACAGTTATTTAAATTCCCCCCCAAAATAGTTTTTTTAAAAAAAGCTTTACCATATGTCTCCCTTTTGTTTGGCCTTTTTTTTTAAATTTTTTTTTTTTTTTTTTTTTTTTTTTTTTTTACGAATTAGGGGGTTGGGAAATTTAGTAGTAATTTTAAAAATTTTCAACAAAATTTGCAAGACAAAATTTTTTAGGGCCCCAGTCCAGCCCAGTGTTTTTGTTTTTCCTGTATGTTAGATCCCCCCAAAAATTGCCTCATTAAAAAACTACACCCCCCTTTAAAGTTTCAAAACCGTTTGGAAAAGTTTATTAACCCATTAATTGTTTCAGAGGAAAAAAAGCAAGTGGAAGTGAAGTTTAAAAATTTTTAACTTTTTTTGCAGTTTTTTAATTTTTATGCTTTAAATTCAAAGAATTTGGAAAATTTGATGGGGAAAAATGAAAATTTTTTTTAAATTGACCCCCAGATTCTGCCGTTTTCAGAGTAACCCAATTTTGGGGCCCCTTAGTGCATTATTTGGCCCCAACCACAACCCCCAAAAAAAATAGGGGGGACCCTACTGGCTCGGGGGGTTATTTTCATTACGATTTTATTTAGGGGGCCCCAATTTAAATTTTTTGCGGACCCCCTTTTAAGGTGCTAAAAATTAAAAAAACTCCCCTAAAAAAACCCCAAATTGGAAACTACACCCCCTTTAAAAAAAATTTTTCCAGGGGTTTAGTTACCTTTTCAAAACCCCCCAGGGGCACAAAAATTTTTTTTCGGTTTTGGCTGTTTTAAAAAATTTTAAAAAAAATTTTTTTTTCCCCAAAAAACGGGAATTTTTTGCTGAAAAATTTTTAATTTTTACAAAACATCCCTTAAAAAAAAACCCCAAAACCTTGTTTCGCAATTTCTTCCCAAATTCGGGGAATACCCTACATTGGGTTTTAAACTGCTGTTTGGGGCATGGAAAGGGGGTATAAGGGGGGGGGGGTGTTTTCTTGGATTTTGGGAACTCAGATTTTGGTGGGGCCAAAAGGGGCATTTACAAAGCCCCCAAAAAAACCAAAAAGTGTGAAACCTTCCAAAGTCCCCAAAACCCCTTTTGGGTTCAGCACGCCTATAGATTCATCTAGGGGTGTTTTTGTAATTTTTTGGGTTTCACAGGGGTTCCAAAAATTAAATTTTTTTTTTTTCATTGGGCTATGAAAATGGGGGGAAAACGCCGTTTCCCCCTTTTTTTTTTTGGGTTCAATTTTATTTGCGTTTTACCGTGCAGTATCAATGACAGGGTATCTTTTTATGGGGGGCGGTAAAAATTTTAAAGATATAGATTTTATTTTTTTTTTTAAATTTTTATTAAATTTTTAAAACAATAAAAATAGGGCTATAAAAAAAAATTTGGGGTTTTTTTGTTTTCCTGTTCTGATGCCATAACTTTTCATTTTTTTGTATACGGAGCTTTATTAAGGGGGTTGTTTTTTGTGGGATGGGGTTGAGTTTTTTAATTTGTTTCCATAGGGGGGCATATGCCGCTTTGAAACACTTTTTATTTTGGGTTTTTTTGAGGCATTTTGGGAACCAAAAAAACAGCATTCCTGGGAGTGTTTTTTGATTTTTTTTTTTTAACGCGGTCACCGTGCGGATAAGCTGGGCAAGCTATTTTTACCAGCAGGGCGATACAATTAAAAGCGATACCCAATTTTTATTTTTTTTTATGTTTTACTGCTTTTTTCACAATAAAAAAACTTTTTTTTAAAAAAAAAAACACGGGTTTTTTTCATCGCCAAAGTCTGGAGCCATAAAATTTTTTTTTTTTTCTGTGTTCGGAAACTGGTTGGGGGTTGTTTTTTTTTCGGGAAAAGTTGACTTTATTGGTATTTTTTTGGGGGGAAACCGAATTTTTGATCATTTTTAAATCCGTTTTTTGGGGAAGGGAGGGTGAAAAAATAAGGGAAACCTAGGGTTTTTTTTTTATTTTATTTTTCCAAAAGCACTCCCGTGCATTTTCCATGACCATTTTGCCCTTTTTTTTTCCCGGGTCGTTAAAAATTACGGGGATACCCCAATTTATATATTTTTTTTTTTTTTTTTGGAAGCACTTTTAAAAAAAAATAGTGTTTTTTTTTGTTAAATTTTAAATTTTTTTCCCTCGCTGTCTTCTTTTAGGGCCCTAACTTTTTTTTTTTTCCGGGATAAAAGAAAGTGTAAAAACTTTTTTTTTCGGGAAAGGGAAATACGTTTTAAATTTGGGGGACAAATTTGGGGCGTTTTTATGGGGTTTTTTTATCGCTTTTTATTTCCCTTTAATTTGCTCAGGATGCACAAAAATCGCAAATTTTTTGAATGTTTTTTTTTTTTACGGGGGTTCAAACCCTTTGGGTTTAAATTTAAAATTTACAGATTTATTGGGGGGATCGTTAAAGCAACCGGGCCCGGGCGATAAACCAAAATTTTTGGGGGGACTTTATTTTTTTTTGATTTTTTTTTTTGGGGCGGGTTGGGGTTTGTAAAAGGGGGAAAAAGGGGATGTAGGGGTTTTAATTTTTTTTTTTGTTTTTTGGGGTTTTTTTCTTTTTTTTACTTTTTTTTTTTTTCTTTTTTTACATTTTTTTTAAATTTTTCCCCCCCTTGGAATTTTTAACGCAAATTCCCCATGGGAAAAAAAGCAACATTAGATTTTCTGTTTTTAAGAGGCGATCTGGGCCAGGGGTTTTTTTTCGTGCATTTGGTCCGCCAAAGGCAAAATTTACACCATGCACAAATGCATTGTTTTTATGGTTACGGGCCCCCAGACTCCCCGGTTATTCAGCAGCATCCAAAGGGGGTCCCGGTAGGGACGGGCCCAGGGGATCTGGGCCGCTTGCCTCCCGGGTCGTAGGCAGGGGACCACTCCCCCTTTCCTGCGGCAATTTTTAATTTGCCCGGGCCTTACAGGGGGCGGGGTTATGCGTTTTTTTTACCCGCGGCCGGAGCTCACTCCGGCCGGGGTGATGGGGGGATGAAGCCCGCGGTAATTTACCCCCCCGGTTTCCATGCCGGGGATCGGCCGGTCTCCGACCCCAAACCGCCCGATCACCAGGGCCCTTTGCCTCGCCCAATGTCGGGGGGAAAGGGGGTTAAAATTTCCCGCTTCTCCAGCCCTGTTTTTGGGTTTTAAAATGAAGGTGTTGTTCCTCCCCCCATAGACTTTAATGGTATCGCCGATAATCTACTATCGACTATTGGAAAAACGTCTTTATAAATTTCCCCATATCGGGTATCGAAACTTTTAAGGTGTTAAAAACCAAAACGCCTTTTTCACCACTTGTAAACAAAAAAAGGTAAAAAATTTTTTTTTTTTCCCCTAACCCTTTAAAAAAAGTGGGTGTTATTTATTTATTTCAAATTTTATTAAGTTTGCCTATTTTCCTTTGATCAGTGTGGTTATCTCTCCATTTTTAACCATTTTTAATTATTTGCGATTTTTTAGATATTAAGAAACTTTGAGATATTGTTTGTGGTTTTCCTGTGACCAGTTTTTCTGTGAGCTAAAATTTTTTATGTGAGGCTGTATTGGGTGGGCATAAAAATATCGTTGTGATCGGCTGTCCTGCACAACATAACCCTCATTGTTTCTCCATGAGTAAACAGGGGAAATCTAACAAGTTTGTAGTTTATTGGCTTTCTCGCTAAGGGCAGTATTTCTGAAACTGTTTAGTTTGTAAACATGCAACTGAGGTGAAAGTGTATCATGAGTGGACAAAAGGCACCATTGCAAATAAATAAACACTGCTGTGTCTGTACGACAGATGGTCATTGCCCCCCTGCTAACAAAGTTGAATGTGTAACTATTAATTAGCATCCTATCCATCATCTCATCATAGATTATGTTTTCTTTTTTGATATCCTTTCATGTTCTATTTACAATTATACATTGTATTCTGGTTATTATGTTTTTGATTTTATTTATTCATTTTTGTTTTTTCTAGGAGCAATTTATTTATACTTATATAAAGTGTATGGACTGCTTTGGGGAGCATTTGATTTCCTTAGATTTTACCTTCTTACTTTATAAAAATTTCTCTGTGGAACTCATATAATTTTGCACTATAAATTTGTTTATTATTCCTTTAAGATTTAACATTTTTCTAAGCTGGTTTCAGATTTATTTGCTTTTATAAATAAATCCACTCCTAGCTTGTCTAGCAGTTGTCTGTACAGCACAACGTGGTTACTCTAAATTTAGCTTGGTGTAGTTCATAATACAGAGTATCCCATCAAGAAGCAATGGCTCTAGGATACAATATATTGTAGCAAATAATGATCTTTATTGCATATGAAAACCACACTGCGATATCCACACGTGAATTGGCGGAAGATCCAACCATCAATGAAAATTTCACTTGTAAAGACGATCATATTAATGTACTCCACATTCTGAACAGCAGTCTAGTAGTGCCTCTCGACAATACAGTTACTGTACTGCTCCTTAGCTTTATACCAGAATTAGCTTGCTCCCTTGGGCACCAGTTAAGGGTAAATCCATTTTCCTTTTCCTGTGTATACAGGTACCTACCCAAATAATCTCTTATCCTAAAAAATGAATGTTGACTTCCAGCAGCTCCTTCTGAGTTAATATAGCAAGGAATTGGTATTGTATTAGATATTGTTTACTTTATTTTGCATAATGTTTATGGTGACAATATTGGGGGCTTAAGAACCAATTAACCACTTTCCCATTGCGTAAAGGTTTTCAGTATACAATATTTTTCAACATACAATGGTCCAGCCTGGAGCAAATTATATTGTATGTCAAGAACTACTATAATGTGATAAAGTAAGACAGCAGGACTGATTTCCCCCCTTTGTAAGTGAAAGCGCCTTTTTTTCTTTTTATTTTCCTAAGTATACTACACTAACCTTCAAGTAGACTCAGCTTAAAGCTCTAGGGAGGACGTCAGAATAGGTAGCAAAAAATCCTGCCTTTGGAGAACCAGGCTTTCATTATGCTTCAGTTTTATCGCTTTCTTAAAAGGGAACCTGTCACAAGTTTATGCCTCCGGCTTTGCTGAGGGCAAGCACAAGATAAAGTGGGTCAAGACCTCTTGTTCCACGAGCCTCTGGTGACCCCCTTATTCTGTAAAATGCTTAGTTTTAGAGACAATCTTATTCATAGAGCAAATGATAGAGGGTGTCCACCCACCAAAGTCTAAGCCCCCCCTCACAGACCGTAATACACATGTTCTTACATATTCAAAGTAATAGTTTGTCAGATGAGGTGGGCGGGGCAAGCCTCTGATTGACCAGGTTTGAAAAAAAACTGACTAATAGAAGGACTCTTCGAAAGACTCTTCTGCTGAAGAACTGCTGATTTGAGCATATAAAAATACATTAAAAAATACAGCATCTTACAGAATAAGGGACACAGCGCTGGAAAACAGCATGTAGACACTAAGCTGTTTCTGCCCCTCAGCAATGGGGGCATAATTTAAGTGACGAGTTTCTCTTAAAGAGCCAGAACTTTATGATTAAATATTAGTTTAACATTTTTATATTGAGTGCCTGCCAAGTAAATGCGCCTACACAGTCAGGCTGGCACAGGCTACTCCATAAAACTGAGTTATGATGTACATAGCAGATTTTTATACTTGAAACCAATGTACAAGGATATGGTATTTTAGTGCTTCATATTCCTAACTTGCATCCACGGGAGAAGTCACTGATGGTGGAATGTCAACAGGAAAGATGTAATCTGATTCAGTTCAATGGTTAAAAACTGAGTAGTCAGAAAAGTGTCTGAGGCCAGTCGGGAAATTTCCGGTTGTCACCATAAGAGCAAAAGACCAACTGAGGCATCAGTTGTGAAAGGGGTGATTAAATAAGATCCAGGATCAATACCAAGAAAACCAAACAAAGACTAACCAGAAGTGTGGTCAAACAAGACAAGTCAAACACAGTAAGTATTTAAAGCACACACCAAATAGAAGCAAGGCACATAACTGGCAGGTAAGGAGATGGATGCAACAGGTATTTAATAATGAGCCTACTCTCAAATTATTGAGGTAGGCTGATCAACCTGAAATAAGCTGCTTAGTTTAGTCTTGATAAGATTGCCTGCTCAAGCACACCATTCGCAAAGGAATGGAAGGCCATTGGTGGGCAATACAATCTCGCTGTATAAGTCCCCACCTGCACACTGGCGATTAAATCAAGCAGGAGCATGGCATGGTAAACAAGTAAAATTATACGGTTGTAGCTTTTAATTTTTGTAATTGTATGTATGTTTAAGAAGATAATAATATTTTAGCTATTACTTTATGATGTAACAAGGGGAGGTTATAGGTCCTCTTTAAATCCTGCTGACCAGTGGAACAGATATGAGAAGTCAACCGGTTCCTGTAACTTTATAGGTTACTATAGGGAAAAAAGTGAGTTTTAGACCAAAACCATTTCATACATGTGGCCCAAAATGAGAAAACAAATCCCAAAAAACATGAGATCATGTATGATATGGAAATAATTTATTTGAAATTTATGGTGGAAAATAAGTATTTGGTCAAAAACAAAAGTTCATCTCAATACTTTGTTATATATCCATTTGTTTGCACTGACAGAGGTCAAACGTTTTTCTGAAAGACTTCACAAAAAGGGGGGGTTGACACACACGGTTGCTGGTATGTTTCGCCCATTCCTCCTGCAGGTACTCCTCTAGAGCAGTTGATGTTTTCGGGCTGGTCGCTGGGCAACAACAGACTTTCAACTCCCTCCAAAGTGTTCTATGGGGTCCAGATCTGGAGACTGCTAGCCACTCCAGGATCTTGAAATGTTTCTGTACGAAGCCACTCCTTCGAAGCCCAGCCCAGTGGTTGGCTTGGGATCAAAGTCAATGCTGAAATGACCCAGCTTACATTTCATCTTCAATTCCTGTCTGATTGAAGGAGGATTGCACTCAAAATCACACGATACATGGCCCCCATTCCATTCTTCCATGTAAACAGATCCGTTGTCCCTTGTCCCTTTTTGCAGAGAAATAGCCCAAAAGTATATGGTTGCCCACCCCCATCTTCACGTAGTTTATGGTGTTCTTTGGATGCAACACAGCATTCACTCTCCTCCTACCCACGACGAGTTGTGATTCTTCTGTCTACCGAAGCTGCTTCTACTTTGGCTTTCAATTGACCATATGACCTTCTCCCCTACTCTTGTGAATCATACCAAATGCTTCTCTAGCAAACTTCGATGGGGCCAACTTGTACTGGCTTAAGCAGCGGGGACCCGTCATGGCATTGCAGGATCTGAGTCCCTGCGGCTAGTGTGTACTGATGGTATCCTTTGTTACATTGGTCCCAGCTCTCTGCATGTTAATCACTAGGTCCCACATTTCAGGGATTTTTACTCAGCTCGTTCTTGTGATCAGTTTGACCCCGACAGGGTGATATCTTGCATAGGAGCCCCAGAATCACAGGAGACTAATCGGGTGATCTGAATGTCTTCCATTTTCTAAATATAGCACCCAACAGTGTTGATTTCTTCACACAAATCTGCTTGCCTATTGCAGATTCAGTCTTTCCAGCCTGGTACAGGGCTACAATTTTGTTTCTGGTGTTCCTCGACAGCTCTTTGGAGTTTGGAGTGTGACTGTTTGAGGTTGTGGCACATGGTAACTGGCAGGGGTGCCAATAGGGCAGTATGGGCAGTACTCCTATCAGGGGCCCTAATCAAAAAGAGGCCCACTGATCATGTAAAAATAGTGAAACTATAATGGGTGGGGGGAGCGCACATTTTGATTTGTCTGTGGGTGGCCCCTGAAATGGAATAATAGATGACGATAGCAACCCTGGTAACAGGGGGGGCCCATTTCACATTTTGCACCAGGGCCCAAAACTTGAACATACCCTCTAACAGGCTGATACTAGATTAGCCGACAGTTACCATAGGAGGCAGCGATAACAAGCCAATTGTGGGGAAAACTAAACAGCTGATGAGAACCTTAATTTGCATCCAGAAGATCAACTGTGATTTTGGAACAACTAGAGACTAAAATGTGGCCAAACAGTGACAGAAAAAAATTGAGAGGCTAAAATACTTAATTCCATTCAATGGCTAACGAGAAATTAGGACAGCTTACAAGCCAGGCAAAGCTGTAGGAGATGGCAGTGGACTTGAATAGATGGCAGTACCCTTGGAGTGCAGCAAGAACAATGCAGTGGAAACATGAAGTATTACCGGTTCGACAACATTATGCAATGGGGATCAGCAAGGTATCCGCTTCGACAACATTAGGCACAGTAACCTTGGTGGCAGCAAGACCATGCCAACTGGAAACATCAAAGGTTCAGGATAACAGGACTTGTGGTTGTACAGAGTCGAGACATTGAAAATTAATAAAAAGATTATAAAGATTTATAAAGAAAAAAAGATTGGAGGCTTACAAGGAGGAGGAGTTAGAGTTATAATGCAGTGCACATCAAAGTCATACAGTGTATATTACAAAATAAAATTCAGCCAAAGACACGTAAATCTAGACTGTTGGCAGCAGTAGAATACGAATTTGTAAGAAGCAGCAGGACAGTAAATACTGACATGAAATGTAGTTAAATAAAATAATAAGAAGTAATAAACTATAATTTATATAGCACCAACATATTCTGCAGCACTTTACAATATAGATGGTCTACGTACAGACATTACACATTAAAAGAACTTACTGATGAGAACACAAGTGGTGAGGTGGCCGCTCACGAGGACACCAGGTTTGAGGGCCCCTGCTCACCAGGTTTACATAAAAGTTGTTGCAACCTTCGCCACCCTGACAGTACATTCTATATACATATAAGTGTCTGTTGAGATGCCCTAGTGTTGGGAGTGACAAATTAGTGTGATAGCATGTGGGATTAGCAATTAGTGATATGGAAGGCCAGACTGAGAAGACGTTGTTCTCAGGTGCACGTAATAAAAGCAATGAGGGTTGTGAGTGTGCCTTGATGACCGTTGTAGCATGTTCCAGAGAACTGGGGCAGCCCACGTGTGTAAGATCTTTGAGACGGGCATGGGAGGTTCGTACAATTGAAGAATGTAAACTGATATCCATCAGCAGATCAGAGAGAGCGGGTAGGGGGGTGGTAGACAGAGATGAGGGAGAGAATGTAGGAGGTGCAGAACTGTGGCGAGCCTTAATGTGAGAGTGATGAGTTTATATTGTAAATTTGTCACTGAATGATGGTCAACCATTGCAGAGATTGGAAAAAAACAGGTAGAGGCATCAGTATAGCACAGGAAAGAAAGACCAGCCTGGCTGCAGCATTCAGGGCATGATGAGATGGAGAGTCTGCAAAGAGAGGGAGACCATAAGCAAGGATCGCAGTTATTCCAAGACGAGAATGAATAAGAGCAACAATGAGGTTTTGAGTTGTAGCAACAAGTCAGAAAGTGACAGATTTTTGGAGATGATACCTTGAGGTGCCCCTGACAGGAGCTGGCAAGGATTGGATAAAAAGGGTGGAAAAACAGATAAGAAACTAGCAAAACCCCAAGACAGGCAGCGGCCCAGTTGCCTGAGATTTCTGGTGGTGCCACACACTGAACAGAAATAGCAGGGTAGGTTTGGACATGAAGTCAGAGACATGGACAGACAGTCACGTATTTTTTAGCCGCAGGAGTGATGTCTCAGGATGAGGTGTATAGTTCTGAGTGTATCCACGGAGAGATGGTACGTAACCAAATCTGCAGATGGTTTGGCCAATGGTGCTGTGTAGAGTTGAAAAGAGGAAGAGGACCCCTAGAAAGAATCTCCTGAAGAAACCACAACAGTGATATGAATGGAGAGGAGGTAGAAACCGGAAAATGAGATACTGAAGGAGCCGTCAGAGAGGTAGGATGAAACTCAAGTAGAGCGGTGTCCTAATGCTAATGGCCGCTTAGCATGCTGAGAGAAGGATGTTGATCCGACAGTGTCAAACGCTTGCAAGAGATCCCGACAGACGCAATGGAGTAGTTGCCCTGTGATTTTAGCCGTGAGAGATCATTAGAGACTTTTTAACTAGACCTTTCTTGTGAAGAGTAAAGTGCGGAAAACCTGATGTAGAGGAAATCAAGAAGAGATTTAGCAGAGAGATGCGGATTAGTCGATAGTAGTACCAAGTGTTTCAGACTGGTCGATAATTGGCAGCACAGGATATGGTCCCAAGTGGGCTTTTTTAGTATAGGGGTTATGAAGGCGTGTTTAAAGGAAGCTGGAAAGGTCTCATTGAAGAGATGAGAGAGTTGAGAATATTGCAGTAAGGAAGTAGATTATGTATGGTGAAAAGGGACTGGACAAGGTGAGAGTGAATGGGGTCACTAGAGCAGTGAGTGGGGTGTGCAGACAGGAGAACTGGATCTTCTTCCTCTGTCCTTGGGTCAAGGATGAGAGCAGACAAGAAGGAATGCGTGAGGGGACATTGAGGGGTATTATAGAGACGTTTTGTGGAGGGACAGGATGAGTGTTTACTTAGGATTGAGATCAATTTTGTCGGATCACTGTTTGATTTTGTCTTTGAAGTGAGTGGCCAGATCATCAGCATAGAGGTCAGAGTTGACCGGTGCCTGAGTTTTAGGCCTGGTACGAGAGTGTGAAAGAAACAAACAGCGTTTTTGGGTTGTTGTGTAATGTATATGATGGAGGTGAAATATTTTGTTTAGGGCTCTGAAGGGCAGTGTGGGGTAATTTCCTGAACATGAATTTGTAGTGAAGAAAGTCGAAGTTTAGTTTTTGATTTCTCCCCACAGAACTCGGCAACCGGAACATCGTGCAGAAAGTGAGTCTGGGTGTGTCCCAAAGGCTTCCAGGGTTAGGTGGGTTTCCCTTTTTTTAACCCTTTCCCTTTATCCAGTTGTATCTCTTTTTAAAATTATGGTATAAGTTTCTGTAAACACGGGGATCCAAGAATCCCATCCACAAGATTGTCGGGAAAAGCAGTTTTTTTTAATACGGGGAAGTAATAATTTTTAAAATATTTTTATAAAAAAATATTTTATTTTAATTTTTTTAAATTTTTTATAAATTAGTACTAAATCAAGTCAAGTTCTTTATATTTGTGGCAGAACGACCATAGTGGTCGCTTGGGGGGCCATAGGTGGCGTACGTGCCACCGAAGTCCTGGCTTCGGTGGGGGAAGGCAACCAGTTAGCGTCAGTAACCCTAGGTTACTGACACAGTTGTTAGTATGGCTGCTATGCGGTAGTAATTTTTTGCCTTTCCCGGGCGGGCATGCGTTGGGGGGGAGGCCGTCCCCACATCCAGGCCAGGGTTTTTGGGCCAGTCCCGGGAGGTATAAAAGGCCCCTACCCAGGTGATCGGGGGGGGGGGGGGGGGGGGGGGGGCCCCTATTTGGGGGCGGAGACAGCAGGCCCAAAGGGAAAAAGGGCCTGGCCCCAAGAGGCTTTAAAGGGAAACCCGTACAGGGCTGAAGTAGTGTTTGGTGGTGCTGGATGTTAGATCCAGGGCCCCCGGTGAGAGGGTCTCTCCAGATTTTAGTTGAGGTCAAAGGCTGGGGGTTTATGTTTAGGTTTTGTTTATGTACATGTAACCCTTTCCACGCCCTTTGGTGAAAAAAAATGGCTAAGGCCCGATTGAAAAGGAACCCCGTGTTGGAGTGCCATTACCTTCTAAAACCCAAGGGCACGAACCCCCAAAACTAACGGATTCCCCCGGCGGTCCAAGATGGCGTCCGGACGCATGGAGTCTCACATAGGGTGGGGGTATGCGAAGGGCCTAATTTGGCCATCCTGAATTTTTTAAGCATGCTCTGAGTCATATAACACAGGATTTTGTAATTGCTGGAGCAAAAGAGACTTTTACCTGGGAAAAAATTTTTTTGCCATGGAGGAATTTATTCAGTCCCTAAACAGGCAAATGCCCAAGGTACAAACGGGCAAAGCAGAAACCCAGTACCTATTTTGCTTCTATGCGTGCACTACGAGGCCCTATGGAGACTAACAACTGTTGGCCAACAGGTGGCTGAAGGACAATAGCTATCCGGGTCAAGGAGACCGAAGTGCAACCTGAAAAACCCGAAGGGCTGTGTTAAAAAGGCCTGAGAAAGAGGCTCAGGGGATGAGGGGGCTTTCCTTCAAACTTTGGGAGATTGCTGTTCTGAAGGACTGCCAGCCGAGCATGGGCAGACGTCCGGGGGGCCCTTTCTTAAAAAAATACAGAGGTTCTACTCTGACTGAAAAGGAAGCTATAGCAAATGCAAGCTAAAGGCTAAAATCATGGCAAGTTGGGTTCACCAGAACAGTTTTTGTCAGAAGGGGCAAACCAAAAAGGGGGAAGTCTGTCGCCGAGGGCCAAACCCAAACCCGGGACTGCTGGAGGGATGTCCGTGGCCCCGGGGCCTTGCACCAACAAAGAAAGGGGTCCACGTCGGTGAAGACCAATTTCTGAGGGACCGCGTGCTGCCGTTGCCACGGGAACGAACTGGATCAAGGGCCCCCCTATCACGGGCTGCAGAGGGAGCCGTGCTGGAGGGAACAGAGCAGCAAAATTTTGCTCCTAACGCCCCCGGGAAAACCCAGAGAGGGGCAGCTGAAAGCCCTGAGTTCCAGGGGGGTGGAGCACCACCCATGGCGACGGGCAGTCACAAGAGAGGTCCAATTCACCCGATGCCATCCCCGGGTGGGGAGACCCGTCATAGAAAACGGTAAAACTGCTCAAGTGGGGTGCATGGGGGGGACAACCGTTTTGGGACTGCCAGGCATGGTTTTCTTGAGAACCAGGGTGGCCCATGAGACCCCAAACATGATCCTGAGCAGGTAAAAAGCTGAAGCAAGGATCTGGACTGTGTACCAGTTCCCCCATGCTGCGTTACCGGGGGGAATAGTGCCTATTACAAACTGTACTATGAATAAGTGGCATTTGCAATGTTAACATTGAGAGAAATTATTGGAACGATAGTGATTCACACAGTCTGAGCAGGGGGGGGGTTAGCGGTATCACAAAGCAGTTCCAGCTACTGCACGTGTGAACAGTAATACTGGCTCAAGGGGAGCGGTGTCATTCCCCCCTAGCAACAAGGTGTCCCCCCCCCCCTTTTTTTTGGAAAATGTGAATATGGTGCCCGCAGTGTGTGCAAAGTGTCTGGGTCCATTCATAAATTGCTCCCCATGACCCAGCGAATGTATGTACCTGATTGAGAAGCAAGTCGCAAAAAAGCATCCCCATGTTTTAACCACCATTCGGGTTGTGCTGTTGATCCCATAAGAAGCCTCCTTGTTTAGTGTGCGGCCTAAAGGAAACAGGGAAGCGGGGGATTTTGCGCTCCTACACTGTGAGGAGATTGTTTAAAAGGTGGTCCAGACCCATGCAGTATATGGGGCCTGCATGGCAGCCTCAGAAAAATGACACAATTAGTTTTTAAAAAAAACGGTGCGAGGCGATCTGTGTGCCCCCTGACAATGTATTACAGATTGGGCACTTTGGGGAGAGCTGGATGTAGCATGCAGAGTGTGAAGAAAAAGTCATGCTGGACTTTTTTTCCTACTGATTCATTTGCCTCAATGGGTTTCTGTATTTCCCGAGCTTTCACGCAGGGTCACAAAGACAGCAGAGAGGAAAAATGAACTGCTAGACACCCCAGGCTGGTGTATGCTTTAAAACCCCTTTAAAGGGGGCTTGTTTTAAACCCCCGATGGTAAAGAGGTTCGGTTTTGAGAACTGATAAACTTTTTTCCAAAACTTATGGAGGAAAAAATTTGCCTTTTCACAGAGGTTTTATGTCCGGGGGAATGTGGGTCCTACAATGGGGGCCATTTTTCACCAACGCCCCTATGGTGTTAAGAAAATTAGACTTCTTAAAGTGAAACACCATTTGGGTTTGAGGGGGAGAACTAAAAGGTAATTGCCCCGGGGGGTTATTTCTATGTCCCCGTTAAAATTTTCTGCCATTCCCCCAGCCATTTTGGGACTTTGATGTGGAGCAAGATATAGGGGTCCCCCCCCTGATAAGGTTGAGTTTCTCCCTTAGAGACGGTTACAGGGGATGTGCGAAAAATCTCCACACTTGCTTCAAGGGTTGCTGCTAGACAGAGCTGGTAAACAAGTGTAACAGGGGGGTGTGTCCCCTTTGGGACTAGGAATGCCAGTAATGGGGCAGGGGAACCCCGCACTTACTAGCAGGCATGTTATGGGGGGCCCCAGTGGATCCCAGTCCAAAAGGGAAAATCACCACTGAGGTGGTCACTAAGAAAGCCCGATGTCGCTAGTAACCTAGAGGGGGCGCTTCAGGTCCCCAAGAAATTTGGGAAAGTAGCGACCCTAAAAGGGCATGACATGGTCAGTGAGGGGACTTGTGTTGAGGGTTTTGGGTTCCCCTAGCCTGCGGGCAAAGAAGTAGCAGGTTTTGGGGGTCAGGGGCGCCCCAATGGGCCCTGGTAATAGGGGACTCGAGAAGTGTGCTGTCATTACACTTTGGGAAAATAGGGTTTTTTCTGGGTCCAACCGGGGGTCTTCTGAAGACCTAAAAAGTGAGGAAACCCCCAAATGGGCACAATACAAAACAGTCTTGGGGAAAAAAGGGTACTTGGTTGGTGGCGCTGGCAATGAGGTTTTTTTAAAAAAACCCTGTGAATGTACTGCGGGTGAAGGTGGTGGCATTGTGGGGAGAGCGTGTATGCGTTATGCCACTGGTGGTAAAATGGCAGTAAACAGTCGGGTTTCCCAACATTTTAGTGCTGGTTGAGCCCACAGATGAGCTGTATGTGAGCAAAGGTTGTCCCACCCCCGAAAGAGGTAGAAAGGCATTGGCCTTGTAGAAGCTTTTACCCGGAGGAAGGGGAGTGCAGTGTGTCAAGACCTAGCCTTTACAACGGGGAAGATATGTGGCGAAGACCAAGGTGGTCATTGGGGCGCCCCTAGGTGGGGTACTGCCACCGAAATCCCGGCTTCGGGGGGGGAAGGCAACAAGTTACGCAAACCCTGGTTTTGACACATGTTTAGTAAGGTGCTAGCGGCAGTATTGGGTTGCCTTTCCGGGGGCGGTCAAGCTTGGGGTGGGAGGGCCCCACTTCAGGGCCCTTTTTGGGGGCCAGTCCCGGTAGGCCCTTAAAAAGGGCCTACTCCAGGTGACGGGGGGGGCGGGGCTGCTATTTAAGCCGAGCAGCAGCATAGCCAAGGTGAAAGGGGCTGGCCCAAGAGGCTTAAGGGAAGCCTTACAGGACTGAAGTAGTGTTTGGTGGTGCTGGGTGTTAGATCCAGGCCCCCCGGGGGAGAGGGTCTCTCCAGATTTTAGTAGAGGGGCCCGACGGGTGAGGGGTTTTTTGTTTATGGTTTTTTTTTTTATGTTATGTACCTTCCTTTGTGCTTTGGGGAAATAAAACTGCTAAGGCCCAAATTTTAACGGAACTCTTGTTGGAGTCTATTTTCTTTTTACCAAGGATGACATCCCTGAAGCTAACGTGATTCCCCCCGGACGGTCCAAGATGGTATGGGAGTCTCACA
>JAODAL010039112.1:0-38368 GCA_025379985.1 Phyllomedusa bahiana
CTGGGTGAGGATAAGCTGGAGGACGGAGCCGCCCCAACCTGTGCGAGTTTCGAAACGGGCTTTTTTCCAACATCCTGTGGAGTGTATCCTTATATACATTTCTATTTACACAGAATACAAGTGTTTACAATATTACAATGTTATAGAAACACTCATTTCAAGTTTCTCATTCAATCCTTTGGGACTAAGGGCATCTAGTGTAACTATCCAAAATATTTCCCTTTTAATCAGGTGTTCGGTAGTTGTTATACCGGTGTAGTTTTTAACCCTTTCCAGCACGCACCATTTTAGTTCAGCAACGTTGTGCTTTGCTTCAAAAAAATGGCGAGCAACGGTATTTTCCTGTTTTTACTATCAATTGTATTTCCCTCTTGCGTTTCACTGATTTTTTCTTTTTTGTTTTGTAGAGCCTAATGGCTGATCTATGTTCATTTAATCTGATTTTAATTTGCCTGCTGGTTTGACCCACATAGGGTTTGCCACAAGGGCATTTTAACATGTAAATAACTGAACTACTTATGCATGTGTGGTATTCACGTATCTGTATGGGGAAGCCTTGTGTAGGGTGGTTGATACTGGCACCTCTAATTATGCTGTTGCAATTTTGGCAATTAAGGCCAGGGTATGTGCCTTTCTTTTTTGTATATAATGTTGTTACGCCAGTGTGGCGGTTGGAGGGTTAGGTCTTTCCAGCTCCCACGGGTTGCGGGGACTGAGGCGGATTAGCGCCAATTCCTTTAGGCTCTAAAGAGAGGTGAGAGTTTGGTGACAGTAGAGGGGAGGGAGATACCACTGTCCTTTTGGATTGAGAAGCATGGACTCTCAGCCTTCCAAGATTAAAGGACAGGGGGAAGGAGCCAGACCCCCTACATCCGGGCAGGGAGTACCCAGAAGAAACGTGGTCCATCTCAAGTGGGAAGGCGACGATGCATGCCCGCAAAGATCTAGGGTAGTAGAGCTTCTCTTTGGGATGGAGTTCAGGGCTTCGGACATCTTTGCCCTGATCCACCCTTTTGGGTCTCCCATTTTTTATGTGAGCTTCGTGCGGGCCGAGGGCCTTGAGCTCTTCTGGTCCTGCTACAAAGTGAAGCAGAATTCGCCCGAGTGGCAGGGGTTTGCTGTTCAGGCAATCTCCCGCCAGAATAACGTCAAGCGAGGGACCGTCCTGACCAGTAACAAGTCTCTCTCTAGTATGGACATCATGACCTGGCTCAATAGACACAGAGAGGTCCTCCAGTTCCCCATTAAGAACAGGGATGAGCAAGGCATTTGGTCGGGGGCCTGGACCTTCATGGTGAAACTGAGGGTCTCAGGTAACACCGTTACCCACATCCCATCCTCCTTTCCTTTTTTCGAGACAGAATCCGGGGTCTTCTACCGGGGGCACCAAAGCTTCGCAACCGATGTGGAAAACTACACACATTTTTACGCAAGTGTAGCACACGGGGTGTTTTTGCACTTTTGTGGGGAGAGGGGAACACCTGGCTGCATCTTTGGGGCAGGATTCGCTGCCACCGTGGGGGTAATTTAGTAAATCCTTTTCCCACTCCCCTTTGTCCTTTGCCAATAGGGGTGCCCTCCTGGCAGCTGGGAGGAGTGCGGGGCCAGGGCATGGGGGAAGGGGCACCAGTAAAGGTGAAGGGGGGGGCCAGGGGTAAAAAAGGGGAAAGTCAGCAGCGAAAAAAAAAAGGCATAGGGAAAGGCCCATCCCGAAGGGAAGAGGGGGGGGGGACCCCCGACCCAAACCGGGGGGGACCCCGGGAATTAAAACCCTGAGGGGGCCCCCCAATCCCTGACCAAGTGGGGCCCGGGGGAGGGGCGACTAGAAGAGGAGGCCAGGAGAATGGAAAAAAAAGAGGGGGAGGCCCTGCCATCCCTCCCTTTCCTGCGAAATTTGGGGGAAACAGCCTACAAAAAAGGGGGGGGGGCAAAGGGAAGGGGAAAAAAAAGAAGAGGAGGGCAGGCAAACCCTCAGCTTCTTTAGAGGGGGAACCGATTCTATTCCCTTGCCCCTGAGCCAAGTCCCAAAGCAAAAGGGAAGGCGGGGAACCCCCCCCCCTGATCGATTTTTCTCTAACAAGTACAGTCCCCTTTGTTGACCTCTAATTGTTCTGAGGAGGAGGGGATGGGGAGGGTTACGGGAGCATGGGGGGAAAGGCCTTCGGGGGGGTTTTGGTCCCTTTTTCTTCTGGGAAGCCCAAAGCCCGGCTGGGGGGACACAGAAGTTCCCAGGGGGGGGGAAAACCCCGGGGGCCCCGGGGGAAAAAAGGGAACAAAGGGGGGGCGGGGGTTTGTGCCCACAGATTCGGGGGGGGGGGGGGGAAACAGAAAAGCCCCGGGGGGGGGGTTATAGAGAGTACTGGGGGTTGTCTCTGCCCCTCAAGAGGCTCAAGCCAAACCCTTTAAATGAAGAGGGGGGCGGGGGAAAAAGGGGAAGAAAAAGGGGCTGTCGAGCTTGTCACCAATGATGGGGGGCACTCTCCCCATTGCCCGCTGGCAAGAAATTAATTTGGCCAGCATTAATTTCAGATAGGGGCAGATATGGGCCTTTGATTTTTTAAAGCCGGGTTTTGGGAAGCTGATATTTTTTTTTTTGGAAAGGGAACCGGGTTTGACAGATCTGTCTTTAATCAAAAGGCTAAGAGTGAATGGGGGGGGGTTTTCAAAATGGTCCTTGCGGGGGCCCAAAAATAGAGGGTGGTTTTCCTTTTTTACCACAGGGGTTTAGGGGGAGGTTTCTAACCCTGGATTTTTCTCATGAAGGGGCGGGAAAATCTTTTAAATTTAAAAAATTTTGGCCCCCAAAAGGGGTTGGAAGGGGAAAAAGTTCTTCATGAGGTTTCAACCCTTTTCCCTTTTTTTCCAAGTGGGCAAGTTTCTTGGGGGGGATTTAATATTACCCCCAAGGTCCGGGATTGGGGATTTTTTCAGATAAAGCCCCATTATGATGGCGTAGCTGGAGTGGGGATAGTCAGTGAGGTCTTTGGGTGGATGCCCCTCTTAGGCCCCTCCAGCCAACGGGGGGTTCACTTTCGCTAGGGGTAGCCAGTTTTGGGCTAGAATAGACAGGTTTTTTTGAAGGAGGAGGCGTTTGTTCCCCAACTGTCGGGGGTCGGGGTGGAATTCTCCAATCACTGTATGATTATGTTTTTTTCTGAATGTTTCAGAAAACCCTCGGGGGGCCGGGGGTACGAACTC
Source organism: Phyllomedusa bahiana (assembly GCA_025379985.1). Taxonomy (NCBI): domain Eukaryota; kingdom Metazoa; phylum Chordata; class Amphibia; order Anura; family Hylidae; genus Phyllomedusa; species Phyllomedusa bahiana. The sequence continues at coordinate 3,199 of JAODAL010039112.1, forward strand.
AATTCGTTGCTCCTGGGAAAAAAGGGGATCAGAACCCAAACCTTCGAACTTTCTTCCGATCAGGTACCTTTTCTAGGTCTATGCAAAAAGTAAGTCAAGTGGTGGGAAATATTAAAAAAGAGAGCCGCGAGGTTTTTTCCACCAGACCTCTAACCCCCAGGGCTGGAGAAAGGGACCGCCGAGGGGGGAAATCGAGCATCTTTTTTTCCCCAACCGGGGGGAGCCGTGAGGAGATCTCCGGGGGTGAAGTCCATGCTCGTGAGGTGTCAGTTTTGCGGGTTTTGGGGGTTTTTTTTTTTTTTTCTCTCTGAAATTAAAGGAGGTCGGGGACCCGGGTGGAGGGCCCGTTTTGGGTCGATTGATGGGTAAAAAAATAGGGTAGGACGGGCCCCAATTTTAGACCACTTGAAATGGGGCCGCCTTTAAAAATTTGATTTATGATATGTGAACCGAGAGTTCAAAGGTTTTTTTTATGTGTCATATGATAGGGCCCCATCCTTTGGTTTTTTTTTAAAAAGAATTTTTTGGGAAAAAACCCCTCGCCCACCCCTTTCAAGAAAAATAAGGGTTAGTGGGAAATTTTAAGAGGTGCAGGGGCCCGAGGGCAGGGTTTAGGGTCTCTGAAACGGGAAAATCAAGATCCTGGGAAAACGTAGGTCCTTCTATCAACCCTTGGACAAAGGGGGGAAAAGGATCGGACAGGATGGCGGGTTTCCCCCCCGACGCCATCCCAAACCCGGGTAAATCTCTCGTGGACGTTTTGACAGAATCGATCAGAAAGGAAGGGTTTAAAGGGGGCGGGTTGAGGGCTTACCCCCCAAGAAGCACCTTTTGGCCCGGGTGGGCAAAAAATCAAAGTTTTTACAAGACCTTTAAGGGAAACCTTGGTTCCCCTTTGACGAGGTTTAATAAATGAGTGCTCTTTTTTTGGGGACTTTTCCCAAAATCAAAAGAAAGGGGGTCAGCCCCTGTTTATTCTGTCAAAGGGGGAAAAAAACCCTCCCACAATTTAAAAAAATTGGGTTTCCCCCAAAACGTGGGGCCCAATTTTGGAAGGGGGAAAAATTCTGGGGAAAAATGCTTTTTAACAGGCAAATTTTAAATTTTCCCTTCCCCAGCTTCTGTCAGGGGCCAGGCAAAGGGTCTGTTTTCCCGGCCACACAAAAATTAGTGCAAACTTCAAATTTTCCGGGGGGGGTGGGGGGGGGCGGGGGCAGGAGGGGGGGCTGTGAGGGGTACACACTGCTTTTTGGGGTCCCGGCCAAGGGGGGCCCTTTGGGGTCGGGGGGTTTTCCATGGGGGGGAACCCTTCTGGGGGGGGGGCCCCGGGGGGGGGGGTTTTCTGGGGGGGGGGGGGGAACAGGCCTGCCCGGGGGGGTTTTTAGACGGGGGTTTTAAAAACCTTTTTTTCAAGGGGGGGGGGGGGGGGGGGAGGGGGGGGCTTTCCAACTTGGGGGGAATGGGGGGGGGCATTGGGGGGCCTTTTTTGGGGTGGGGGGGTCCGGGGGGGTTTTGTTAGGGGGGGTTTTCCCCACAGGGTTTGCTTAGGGGGTTGGGGTTGGGCCCCCTTTCTTAAAAGGGGGGTTGGTGGTTTGGGGGCCCTTGGCAGGGGGGGATTGGGGCCCGGGGGGCATCGGTTCCCCCTCTGAAGGGTCATAGCTTAAAGCGAATGAAAAACACAGTCCCCTTTTTTTTTTCCTTTTTTTTTTTTCGAAGGAGGCGGAGGTTGAGCAAAGTAAAATGCTATTCGGAGGGGACCCGGGTCCAGTTCCCAAAGGGGAAAAAATGCTTTTTAAAACCTTTGGTTTTGGGGAAAAGGGAGATCCCATTTAAAACCCTCCCCGGAAAAACCCTCCCTGCACCCCAGGAATCAAAAACCCGGGAGTGAATTTGGATTTTCCCCAAAAAAACTGGGGGAGAGCAGGGAAAAATGCCGCTCAGAAGGGGGGGACCCCCGGGGAAAAGGGTTTGGGCATGACCCGAGGGGAGCAGGGTAACCCGATCAAAACCTACCTGGGTCCCCGTTATTTCAAACTTTCCTGGGGCCCGGGTGAGCCTTTTGCCCCGGGGCTCCCCTTCCCCCCGGCCACAGATCCAAAAGCCGTTTTTTCAGCTAATTTTGGGGAAACGGGTTTTACCTATCAAGCCCTGATGTCATGTACCACCGAGGAGGGGCGGGGGGGGGGGGGGGGGGGGGTTTTTTTGGTTAACCCCCGGGTGTTCCCGGGCAACCCTTTTTTTAAGACCAACTTTGTGAGCCCCTGAAAAGAAAATCCCTTTCCCCTCCCTGGGGCCCTCCGCAGGGAATGGCCTTGCAGTCCCCTCCTTTTCCCGGGAAAGGGAGTTTTTGGGAGGTGAGTGAAAATCTTTCCGGGAGAAAACCAAAACGGGGGGGAAAATTTTCCCCCGGGTTTCCCTGCCCTTGACACTAAAACATCCGTCGAGGGGGTCTGGCCCTGCCCGGAAACCCCTCCCCCGGGAAAAACCCGGGAAAAGGGGTCAAAAAAAACGAAATTTCCACCCTTTTAAAATTCCGCCCAGGTGGGGATTTTGAGGGCGGGTTTATTTTTTAAAACCCGTAAATTCCCCCTTTTAATTTTTTGGGGACTTTGGCCGGTGCTGAAACCCCAAAGGGAAAAACATATGTGAGGATAATGGGAATTTTGGGAGCCCCCAAAGGGGATTCCTGGGGGTGGAGTGGGGTTGGGGGTGCTTGAGCCCAAAGGGGACATTTTCCTACTTCATTTCCCCCTTTTTTAAAATAGAGGAATACCCCAGGGTTTGGGAGCTTCCATCCCCTCCCCCCCAGCTGGCCGGCCTCTCCTATGTGGGGGTGGGCGTACGGGGCGTTCAAAAGGGCGAGGGGCCGGGGCCCCTGTCATTTTATACATATTTTACATAGTGGTCGGGTATCACGTGGGGAACCCCCCGTGCTTAGTGGCCCGGCGGGCAGAAAAAACCCCCCCAAAGGGGAAGGGGGATTGGGAAACATTCTAGTGCCCTTTGGTGAAGGTGGGCCCTCGGAGTTCGAGAGACGGGGGGCCCTCCGGGGCATCCAAACCCCCTGGGGGGTTTTCTCTTTCCGGGTTTGCCCTAGGTCCCCGAAAGACTCCAACATAATTGGTGGGCTGAGACCCTAAACCCTTAAAGCTTTTTGTTTTTTTTTTTTGAAGTAAAGGAGGAAAAAAAAAGGTTTGGAGACCACGGAACCAGAGCTCGGGGAGTCGGGGGTTGGGTATTTAAAGGCTTTATGATATATGGGGTTTGGGTTATTTTTTTTCCCGTATTTTTTAAGTTGTAAAATTTTTTAAAATACAAAATAATTTTGTAGGGTATTTTATGTATTTAAAAAAAAAGCAAACAAAAAGTTTAAAAAAATTTTTGGGGGGGTTTTAATTGGGGGTTGGGGAAGGGGGTTTTTTTTGGGACTTGAAGATCAAAGTTAATGGAAATAATGAACTTTAAAGGGGACATGGACTTTTGAAAAAAAATTTTTTTTTTAAAAAAATTTAAAAATAAAAAAAGGGAGAAAAAAAAAAGGGGAGAAAAAAATTTGGGGGGATGTATTTGGGGGTTGGGGGGGTTTTTTTTGGGGACTTGGGGGGAGGGGGGTTTTAAAGGGGGGAATAATGGAAAAAAAAGGGAAACAGATTTTTTTTTGGGGATTTTAAAAAACAAACAAAAAAAAATGTGGCTAAACTTGTTTTTAAAATGTCAATAGTTTTAAAGGGTTTAATTAGCTGGGGAAACTCATAGGGGGCAGCGGGGGTGCAAACATTTTTCTTAAAGGGGTTTTTTTGGCCCAAAAAAAAAATTTGTGAATATATTTATGAAATTTAAATTTAAAATGGAGTGAATGGAGCGGGACCGGTCCAAAATTGTAAATATGTTAAATTTAAAGGGTTTCTTTTTTTTCAGTTTTTTTTGGGTTCACTAGTGATTCCCTTTTGGTTCAGATTCAATTTTTTATACAAAAAAAAAAAAGTTGCAGCTCTTGGATGGACGGGAGTATAGTAACAGGATGTAATAGCAGAATAGTGAGTGCAGCCTGGTGTAAAGTTTGGTTTGAGACATGATGTAACAGCAAATAGTGAGTCCCCAGCTCGGGAGGTGACGGGAAAGGATAAGACGGGATGTAACACAAATATTGACTGCACTCTGGATGTGACTAAAGGATAAGACAGGAGGGAAACCAGCAGAATAGTGACTTCAGCTCGGGGAGGTGACGGTGAAATACGGGACTTTATGTAGGGGGCAGAATAGTGCCCTGCAGCCAGGGGTGACTGGGGGATGGGGGCGAAAATAACACCCGAAAAGTAACGCAGCTCTGGAGGGACCGGGGGATGGGGCGGGAAAAACAGCAAAAAAAGGTGACTGCAGCTCGGGAAAGGTGACTGGAGGATTTGACATGTTTGGGGAGCAAATAGTGACTGCACTCTGGAGGTGACTGGAGGTTTTGACAGGTTTGTAGGGGGCAAAAAGGGGAAACTCCCGCTCTGGGGTGACTGGGGGATTAGACAAAAATGTAGGGGGCAAATAGTGACTGCACTCTGGGGGTGACGGGGAGGATTAGACATATGAAAGGGGGCAAAAATAGTGACTGCAGCTCTGGGGGTGATGGAGGATTTGACAGAGTGGGAAAGCAGAAAGTGACGCAGCCTAGAGGGGGACGGAGGTGAGGCGGGGATATAACAGCAGAATATAATTTGAAAGCTCTGGAGGTGACTGGAGGATGAGGCAGGATAAACGCAGAAAAGGGACTGCTCTTTTTGGGGGTGACGGGAGGATTTGACATAAAAAAAAATTGGAAAAACGGAAAAGCAGAAAAAGTGACTGCAGCTCTGGGGGTGACAGGGGGTTAAAAACCCTAAATGAAAGGAGCAAAAAGGGACGCAGCTCTGGGGGGTGCTGGAGGATTGCCCTTGGATGAAGGAGCAGAATAGTGACTCCCGGGGCTCTAGAGGTGACTGGGGGGGGGGAAAAGGCAGGATATAACACAAATATAACTGGGGCTCGAGGTACGGGGAGGATGGGCAGGATATAACACAGAATATGACGCAGCCTGGAGGTGACTGGGGGATTTGACATGATTTTAGGAGCAGAAAGTGGACTGCAGCTCTGGAGGGACTGGAGGATTAGACATGAAGTAGGAGCAAATGTAACTGCGCTCGGGGGGTGACTGGGGGATTTGCCCGGTTTAAAGGAGCGGGAATAGTGATTTGGAGCCCCGGGAGGGCTGGAGGAAAACCGATGATTGCAAAACAGTAAAGGGTTTGTTTAAAAGGTTTTGCGCTTTAAACATCAAAAAGGGAGATGTGCCCGTCCCCTGAGCCCCGGAGGGGCCCAAACCGGGGGACACATCCCGGGGGCCCCCGACCCGCCCCAGGCCCACCCCACAACTGGGGCCCCTTTCAGGGAATTAGGGGATTATTCAGGATTTGATTCATTTCCTGAAAAATAAAAGAGAAAACGGGGTCAAATCACACTGGAAGCGCCCTGAGAAATCCTCTGGGGAATGGGGACCGGGCCGAGGGGAAAAGAGGGATTTTCCGGCGGGAAAAAAATAAGGAGTGACGAGAGAAGTCATAGGGAGGGGGGATAAAGAAGAGTGGTATAGAGGGGTGATTAGAAGATAGAAAAAGAGGAGTAAATATAGAATAATGATATGGGAAGATGACAGAGAGAAGTAAAAATGGGGGAGGGGATATAAGGAGTGGTAAGGGGATTTGTTTTTAGAAGAGTGGTTTTAAGGCGTGATAAAGAAGTGATAAAAAAAGGGGGTGTTTATAGAAGAGGGTAAGAGAGGTACAGAGAAATCATAGGAGGAGTGTATACAAAGTGGAATAGGGGGGGTGATATAGAAGAAAGTAAGAGGAGGGGGGGGATATGAAGAATAATATAAAAAAGACAAAAGAGAAGTCATATGGAGGAGTGATATAGAGGAGTGGTATAGAGGAGGGGTTTTTGGGAAGAGTGGTATAGGGGAAAGTGGACAGAGAGAAGTCATAAAAAAGGGAAGGGAAAATAGAGGAGGGGGGGGGGGGGGGTTAGAGGGGGGGTTAAAAAGGGGAGGAAAGGTGGTTATAGAGGAGTGGTATAGGGGAGGGGGAAATGAGGAGTGAAAATAGAGGATTGGTTTTTGGGAGTGGATAAGGGAGGGGAATAAGGAGTGACAGAAGGAAATAATATGGGGGGAAATGATATAGAAGAGTGGTATAGAGGAGTGATTTAGAAGAGTGGTATAGAGGAGTGACAGAGAGAAGTCATATGGAGGAGGGATATAGAAGAGTGGTATAGAGGAGTGATATAGAGGAGTGGTATAGAGGAGTGATATAGAGGAGTTTTAAAAGGGAAAATTTAAAATAAAAGGGAATGATATAGGGGAGGGGTAATATAGGAGGGGGTATAGAGGAGTGATATAGGGGAAAGCTTTAATAGAAGAGTGAACAGAGAAAAGGGCCCATTTGGAGGCTGATATAGAGGAGTGGTAAAAAGAGGAGTATAAAAGAGGAGTGATATAGGGTTTTGATATAGAGGATTTATAAGAAGAGTGATATAGAAGAGTGATATAAAATGAAAATAGAAGATGAAATAGAAGTTTTTGGTATAAAAGAGTGGTTAGAGGATGATATAAAAAAGAATGATATAGAAGAGGGGAAATAAAGAGTGACAGAGGGGAATTCAAAAGGAGGATTTAAAAAAGAAGAGGATATGGGAAGAGGGGATATAGGGGGGAGTGAAAAAGAGGATGATTTAGGGGAAAGTAAATATAAAGAGTTTTTATAAAAGGATTGATTTTTGAAGAATGATATAAAGAGGGGTATAAAAGGGGTGACAGGGAGAATTCAAGGGAAGGATGATAAAGAAAGGGGTAATTGGAGTGTTTTAAGAAAGTGGTATAGAGGAGTGATATAGAGGAGTGGTATAGAGGAGTGATATAGAAGAATGATATAGAAGAGTGACAGAGAGAAGTCATATGGAGGAGTGATATAGAGGAGTGGTATAGAGGAGTGATATAGAGGAGTGACAGAGAGAAGTAATATGGAGGAGTGATATAGAAGAGTGGCATAGAGGAGTGATTTAGAAGAGTGGTATAGAGGGGGGTTGATTTAAAAAGAGAAATATAGAGTGAATAGAAAAAAGAAATGGGAAAGAGTGACAAGAGAACCCATAGGGGGAAATTGATAAAAGGAGATGGTATAGAGGGGGTTGATATAGAATAATGATATAGATGAGTGACAGAGAGAAGTCATATGGAGGAGTGATATAGAGGAGTGGTATAGAGGAGGGGAATAGAGGAGGGGACAGAAGAATTTAATATGGAGAGGGATATAGAAAGTGGCAAGGGGAAAGTGATTTAGAAGAGTGGTTATAGGGGGAGTGACAAAAGAGAAGTCATATGGGGGTAATAGAAGAGGGTTATAAGGAGGAAATAGAGGAGTGGATAGAGGAGGGGGAATAGAGGAGTGGTAAAAAAAGGGGGTGAAATAGGGGGGGCATTTGGTTTATAAAAAGAGGGGGTTGGTATTTAAAAAAGGGAGTGGTAAAAGAGAGAAGGGTTGATAAAAGGGGAGCATATAAAAGAGTGACAGAGAGGAGTGATATAGAGGAGTGATATAGAGGAGTGATATAGAAGATGATAAGAAAGTGAATAGAAGAGTGATAAAAGAAAGTGATTTAAAAAGAGGGGGTTTTAAGAGGAGTGATATAGAAAAAATAAATATAGAAGATGGTATAAAAAGAGTGACGAGAAAATTTCATAGGGAAAGAAGTGATATAGAGGAGTGATATAGAGGAGTGATATAGAGGAGTGATATAGAAGAGTGATATAGAGGAGTGATATAGAAGAATGATATAGAAGAGTGGTATAGAAGAGTGACAGAGAGAATTCATATGGAGGAGTGATATAGAAGAGTGGTATAGAGGAGTGATATAGAGGAGTGGTATAGAGGAGTGATATAGAAGAGTGGTATAGAGGAGTGAAAATAAAAAAGTGGTATAGGGGAAAGTAAAATTTTAGAAGAATGAAAAAAGAAGAGTAAACAGAGGGGAAGTCATAGGGAGGAGTAAATATAAAAATTTTAAAATATAGAGGGGGTGGTAACAAGATTTATAAAAGAAAAAAAAGGTAAAAATGGGGGGCCCCGGGCCCAACACGGGTTTTTGATAAAAACCCAAGATTCGACTTATAAAAAAATGTTTTTAAATTTCTTAAAAGTTTGCCGGGGTAGTGACCCCCAAAAACCCATTAAAAACTCAGGAAAAATAAAAAACCCGCCCCCGCCGTATACCGGCACTTTCTCATCTGGACCCCGGAATCCACCAGACCAGCAGCCACCGTGTTAAGGGCTACAGCACCACAAAGCCCTGTAAGCGCATATGAGAGCCAAAACCCCAAAGGTGAAACACATCTACCTTTCTCTTTCAAACCATCTTTTTTTTTTCAACCTTCACTATTGGCGCCCCCTTTGTGTTTTTTTTTCTTCTATACCAAGTGAACAGAAGTCATATTGAGGGGTTATATCAGAGTAATTGCAGGGGAGCCAAAGCAATTTTTACAAATTGGTTTGGGTTTTCCCTGAAGGGAAAAGGGGAGGGGGAGCCGCGCTTTCACACTTGTTTTGGGGTTCCCTGAAGGGAGAGGGCAGGGGGAAACCGCGCATTTCAAAACTTGTCCGGGTTCCTCGAAGGGAGAGGGCAGGGGGAGCCATGCCCTTTTTTCACCCTTTTTTGGCTTCCTCTGAAAAGGGGGAAGGGGGAGGAGGAGACCCCACGTTTTTTGGGACTTTTTTCTGGCTTTTCCCCTTTTAAGGGAGGGCAGGGGGAGCCAAAGCGTTTCGCACCCTTTTCCCCCTTCCCCTAAGGGATGGGGGAGGGGGGGGTGCACGTTTTTGCATTGTCCCCATTTCCTCTGAAGGGATAGGGCAGGGGGAGCCTCGTGTTTCGTGCTTGTCTGGCTTTCTCTGAAGGGAGAGGGCAGGAGGAGCCGCCCCCCCTTTCACAAATTGTTTTGGCTTCCCTGAAAAGGGGGGGGCAGGAAGGGAGCCGGGGGCGTTTCCACTTGTCCGGCTTTCCCTGGAAGGGGGGGGGCAGGGGGAAACCCCGGCCCTTTTTGCACTTGTCCCCCCTTTCCCCTGAAGGGGGAGGGCAAAGGGGCCCCCCCCGCGTTTTGCACTTTTCCCGGCTTCCTCTGAAGGGAAAAAACGGGAGGGGGGGGGCCCCCACGTTCGCAGTTGTCCCACTTTTCCCCTGAAGGGAGAGGGGCCCGGGGGGGCCGCGTGTTTTTTGGGACTTTTTTCCCCAACCCCCCCTCTGAAAGGGAGGGGGGGGTTTCCCCAAACCCCATTTCACACTTGTTTTTTTGGCTTCCCCTGAAAGGGGGAGGGCAAGGAGGTCGCGCATTTTCACACTTGTTTTTGGGGGTTTTCCCCTGAAGGGAAAAGGGCAGGAGGAAACCGCGCGGTTTTCACTTTTCTGGCTTCCTCTAAGGGAGAGGGCAGGGGAAACCAAGGGGCGTTTTGCACTTTTTTTCCCGGGTTCCTCTGAAGGGATAGGGCAAAGGGGGGAAACCGGGCCGCGTTTTCCCCACGTGTCCCCCGCTTCCTCTGAAGGGAGGGGCAGGGAGGAGCCGCGCGTTTTGCAAATTGTCCGGGTTCCCTGAAGGGAGAGGGCAGGGGGGGCCTCGGGTTTTTATTTCTTTCTTGGGTTTTCCCCTGAAGGGGTAGGGCAGGAAAAGGCCCCCCCGTGTTTCCCCAAAATTTTTTCCATTTCCGGACTTCCTCGAAGGGACCGGGCAGGGGAGCCGCGCTTTTTTTCACTTTTTTTTGGGGTTTCCCCTGAAGGGGAGGGGGGCAGGTGGACCGCGCTTTTGCACTTTTTTGGCTTCCCCCCAAGGGATACGGGAGGGGGGGGCCGCACTTTTGCAGTTGTCCGATTTTCCCCTGAAGGAGAGGGCAGGAGGAGGCCCCCGGGTTTCCCCACTTGTTCGGCTTCCTCTGAAGGGAGAGGGCAAAGGGGGAGTTTGCCATTTCACACCTTTGGGGGTTTGGCCCTTTCCCCTGGAAAAGGGGGAGGGCAGGAGGAGGGGCCCCGCGGGTTTTTTTTTTTTTTTTTCCCGGGGTTCCTCTGAAGGGAGAGGGCAGGGGGAGCCATGCGTTTTGCACTTTTCCGGCTTCCTCTGAAGGGATAGGGCAGGGGGAACCGCGCGTTTCGCAGTTGTCCGATTTCCTCTGAAGGGAGAGGGCAGGAGGAGCCATGCGTTTCGCAGTTGTTCGATTTCCTCTGAAGGGAGAGGGCAGGGGGAGCCATGCGTTTTGCACTTTTCGGGCTTCCTCTGAAGGGATAGGGCAGGGGGAGCCGCGTGTTTCGCTGCCTTCTTCAGGCTCATATGAATCTCTGTTGGACGTAAAACAATGAAAATGATGAATGTGGCCGCGTCGCTTCTACCAGTAACACAATTACAACAACTCTACAAGTGTCCTGTGAAGACCGGTCACTGTCACTATCATTAATGTGTCAGGATGGGCTCCTGTGTGGATCTCATTATCTACTGGTCTAGTGTGTGGCGCACATGCTGACGGTGGTGCACTACAGGTCTCAGCGTGACTATAGGAGATACTGTAAAATAAAGTGTAAGAAACAACGGGTGCTCCTGGTGGAGGAGGAAACAACGGGCGCTCCTGGTGGAGAAAGAAACAACGGGCGCTCCTGGTGGAGGAAGAAACAACGGGCGCTCCTGGTGGAGGAGGAAACAACGGGCGCTCCTGGTGGAGGAAGAAACAACGGGCGCTCCTGGTGGAGGAAGAAACAACGGGCGCTCCTGGTGGAGGAAGCAACAACGGGCGCTCCTGGTGGAGGAAGCAACAACGGGCGCTCCTGGTGGAGGAAGAAACAACGGGCGCTCCTGGTGGAGGAAGAAACAACGGGCGCTCCTGGTGGAGGAAGAAACAACGGGCTCTCCTGGTGGAGGAAGCAACAACGGGCGCTCCTGGTGGAGGAAGAAACAACGGGCGCTCCTGGTGGAGGACGCAACAACGGGCGCTCCTGGTGGAGGAAGCAACAACGGGCGCTCTGGTGGAGGAAGGAAAACAACGGGCCGCTCTGGTGGAGTAAGCAACAACGGGCGCTCCTGGTGGAGTAAGCAACAACGGGCGCTCCTGGTGGAGGAAGAAACAACGGGCGCTCCTGGTGGAGGAAGAAACAACGGGCGCTCCTGGTGGAGGAAGCAACAACGGGCGCTCCTGGTGGAGGAGGAAACAAAGGGTGCTCCTGGTGGAGGAGGAAACAACGGGCGCACCTGGTGGAGGAAGAAAAAACGGGCGCACAGGGTGGAGGAAGAAAAACAGGGCGTCTGGTGGAGGAGGAAACAACGGGCGCTCTGGTGGAGGACGGCAAACAACGGGCGCTCCTGGTGGAGGAAGCAACAACGGGGCGTCCTGGTGGAGGAAGCAACAAACGGCGCTCCTGGTGAGGAGGGGAAACAACGGGCGCTCTGGTTGAGGAGAAACAACGGGCGTCTGGTGGAGGAGAAACAACGGGCGCTCCTGGTGGAGGAAGAAACATCGGGCGCTCCTGGTGGAGGAGGAAACAACGGGCGCTCCTGGTGGAGGAAGCAACAACGGGCGTCTCTGGTGGAGGAAGAACAAACGGGCGCTCCTGGTGGAGAAGAACAACGGGCGCTCTGGTGGAGAAGAAACAACGGGCGCTCTGGTGGAGGAAGAAACACGGGCGCTCCTGGTGGAGGAAGAACACGGGCGCTCCTGGTGGAGGAAGCAACAACGGGCGCTCCTGGTGGAGGAAGCAACAACGGGCGGCTCTGGTGGAGTAAGCAAACAACGGGCGCTCCTGGTGGAGGAAGCAACAACGGGCGCTCCTGGTGGAGGAAGCAACAACGGGCGCTCCTGGTGGAGGAAGCAACAACGGGCGCTCCTGGTGGAGGAAGCAACAACGGGCGCTCCTGGTGGAGAAGCAACAACGGGCGCTCCTGGTGGAGGAAGAAACAACGGGCGCTCCTGGTGGAGGAAGCAACAACGGGCTCTCCTGGTGGAGGAAGAAACAACGGGCGCTCCTGGTGGAGGGAAACAACGGGCGCTCCTGGTGGAGGAAGAACAAGGGCGCTCCTGGTGGAGGAAGCAACAACGGGCGCTCCTGGTGGAGGAAGAAAAACGGGTCTCCTGGTGGAGGAAAGAAAACACGGGCGCTCCTGGTTGGGAAGCAACACGGGCGCTCCTGGTGGAGGAAGGAAACAACGGGCGCTCTGGTGGAGGAGGGAAACACGGGGGTCCTGGTGGAGGGAAGAAAAAGGCGTCCTGGTGGAGGAAGAACAACGGGGCCCGGTGGAGGAAGAACAAAAAGGGGGCTCCTGGTGGAGGAAGGGAAAAAACGGGCGTCCTGGTGGGGAGGAAAAAAAGGGCCTCCTGGTGGGGAAGAAAAAAGGGCTCCTGGTGGGGGAAAAACAAAAGGGCGTCTGGTGGAGGAAAAAAACAACGGGGGGTCCTGGTTTAGGAAGAAAAAGGGGGGGGAAGAAAAAACGGGCCTCCTTTGGGGGAGGGGGAAAGAAACAAGGGCTCCGGGGGAGGAGAACAAAGGGGTCCTGGTGGAGGAAAAACAAAGGGGGCTCCTGGTGGAGGAAGAAAACAAAGGGCGTCCGGTGGAGGAAAAAAACGGGCGCTCTGGTGGGGAAGCAAAAGGGCGCCTGGGGGAGGGAAAAAACGGGCGCTCCCGGGGGAGGAAGAACAAAAAGGGGGTCTGGTGGAGGAAGCAACAAGGGGTCCCGGTGGAGGAAGCAAAACGGGCTCTGGTGGGGAAGAACAAGGGGTCCGGGGAGGAAAGGAAAAAACGGGCCTTGGTGGGAAAAAGGCGGGGGGAAAAACAAAAGGGGCTCCCGGTGGGGAAAAACAACGGGCGCTCCTGGGGGAGGGGAAACAAGGGGCGCTCCTGGTGGAGGAAGAAAAACGGGGGCTCCCGGGGAGGAAAGAACAACGGGGTCCTGGTGGAGGTGCAACAAGGGCCTTTCCCGTGGAGGAAAGAACAACGGGCGTTGGGGGAGGGAAAGAAACAGGGGGGTCCCGGTTTGGAGGAAAACGGGCCCGGGGGGAAAAAGGGGTCCGGTGGGGAAAAGGAAAAAACGGGCGCTCCCGGGGAGGAAGCAACAAGGGCGCTCCTGGTGGAGGAAAAAAAACGGGCGCTCCTGGTGGAGGAGGAAAAACAACGGGCGCTCCTGGTGGAGGAAGCAACAAACGGGCGCTCCTGGTGGAGGAAGAAAACAAGGGGCGCCCCTGGTGGAGGAAGCAAAAACGGGCGCTCCTGGTGGAGGAGAGCAACAAACGGACGCTCTGGTGGAGGAAAGCAACAAGGGGACGCTCCTGGTGGAGGAAACAACATCGGGCGCTCCTGGTGGAGGAAGCAACATCGGGCGCTCCTGGTGGAGGAAGCAACAACGGGCGCTCCTGGTGGAGGAAGCAACAACGGGCGCTCCTGGTGGAGGAAGAAACAACGGGCGCTCCTGGTGGAGGAAGCAACAACGGGCGCTCCTGGTGGAGGAGGAAACAACGGGCGCTCCTGGTGGAGGAAGCAACAACGGGCGCTCCTGGTGGAGGAAGCAACAACGGGCGCTCCTGGTGGAGGAAGCAACAACGGGCGCTCCTGGTGTCCATCGTCTGGAATGAAGGTTTATCCATTTGTCGGTTTCCCACTAACCTGATGATTTTGGAGGCAACTCTCCCAGAGTAGAGCGATCGGTCACAGCCGTCCCCGCGCTTCCTTGGCTCCGGGGGCTGCCGAGTGGTTGGAAGAGATCAGTGATATATAAAAACTACAATATAGTGCGATAGAGGGAATGATGGCGCCGGAGCGATAAATGTATAAGATACAGTTCATTAATACATGAATACAGGGCGACGCGTTTCTCGCTTGTAGCGTTTCCTCAGCTCCATACAGAGAAGTGGAGCTAATTGTGGGCACTTGTGTCAGCTGAGAAGGTGCAATGATCTGCAGTACAAGCATTTAAACAGACACAGGGAGAGATACACAAAGGACACTGCTCCTAATGATCCTGAGTCAGGGCTGAGAAGGTGACACAGGTCGTCTACTGCAGCAATGAGAGTGTCAGCCCCTGATGGAGCCGAGACTGAGGCCGAGACCCCAGAGATTCATCAGGTTGTGGTGAGATGAGAATGATGAGGATGAACGGCTGCGGTTCCGCGGGGCAAGAACAGAGATCACTGACTGCGGCTCCGCAGGGGGAGAACAGGGATCACTGACTGCGGCTCCGCAGAGCAAGAACAGAGAACACTGACTGCGGCTCCGCGGGGGAGGACCAGGGATCACAGACTGCAGCTCCGCGGGGCAAGAACAGAGAACACAGAGTGCGGCTCAGCGGCGGAGGAACAGCGATCACTGACTGCGGCTCAGCGGGGCAAGAACAGAGATCACTGACTGCGGCTCCGCGGGGGAGGAACAGGGATCACTGACTGCGCTCCGCGGGGGAGGAACAGGGATCACTGACTGCGGCTCCGTGGGGGGAGGAACAGAGATAACTGACTGCGGCTCCGCGGGGGGAGGAACAGGGATCACTGACTGCGTCCCGGGGGGGGGGAACAAGGATCACTGACTGCGGCTCGGGGGGAGAAAGGATAATGACTCACTCCCGGGGGAGGAACAGGGATCACTGACTGCGGCTCCGCGGGGGAGGAACAGGGATCACTGACTGCGGCTCCGCGGGGCGGAGGAACAGGGATCACTGACTGCGGCTCTGTGGGGCGAGAACAGGGATCACTGACTGCAGCGCCGCAGGGGAGGAACAGGGATCACTGACTGCGGCTCCGCGGGGGAGGAACAGCGATCACTGACTGCGGCTCACCGGGGGGGAGGAACAGCGATCACTGACCGGGTCCGGGGGGAGGAAAAAGGGATCACTGACTCGGCTCCCGGGGGGGGAGGGGAAAACGATCCGACTGCGGCTCCGGGGGGAGGAACAGGATACATGACTGCGCTCCGGGGAGGAACAGGGATCACTGACTGCGGCTCCGCGGGGGTGGAACAGCGATCACCGACTGCGGCTCTGCGGGGGCAGAACAGGGATCACTGACTGCGGCTCCGGGGGAGGAACAGGGTCATGGGCTCAGCTCCACGGGGAGGAAACAGGGATCACTGACTGCAGCTCCGCGGGGGAGGAACAGGGATCACTGACTGCGGCTCTGCGGGAGAGGAACAGGGATCACTGACTGCGGCTCTGCGGGGGAGGAACAGGGATCACCGACTGCAGCTCCGCAGGGGAGGAACAGGGATCAACGACTGCGGCTCCTTGGGGGAGGAACAGCGATCACCAACTGCGGCTCCGCGGGGACAGAACAGGGATCACTGACTGCGGCGCCGCAGGGGAGGAACAGGGTCACTGACTGCGGCTCCCCGGAGGAGGAACAGGGATCACTGACTTCGGCTCTGCGGGGGAGGAACAGCGATCACTGACTTAGGCTCTGCGGGGGAGGAACAGGGATCACTGACTGCGGCTCCTTGGGGGAGGAACAGCGGGTCACTGACTTGCTCGCGGGGAGGAAACAGGATCACTGACTCGCTCCACGGGGGAGAAAAAAGGGATCACTGACTCCGGGTCCGGGGGAGGAACAGGGGTCACTGACTGCGCTCGGGGGAGGAACAGGGATCACTGACTGCGGGTCGGGGGGAGGGGAAAAAGGGATCACTGACTGCTGCTCCGTGGGGGAGGAACAGGGATCACTGACTGCGGCTCCGCGGGGGTTGAACAGGGATCACCGACTGCGGCTGGGTGGGGGCAGAACAGGGATCACCGACTGCGGCTCCTTGGGGGAGGAACAGGGATCACTGACTTAGGCTCTGCGGGGGAGGAACAGGGATCACTGACTTCGGCTCCACGGGGGAGGAACAGCGATCACCGACTGTGGCTCCACGGGGGAGGAACAGGGATCACCGACTGCAGCTCCAAGGGGGCAGAACAGGGATCACTGACTGCGGCTCCGCGGGGGAGGAACATGGGTCACTGACTGCTGCTCAGCGGGGGCAGAACAGGGATCACTGACTGCAGCTCCAAGGGGGCAGAACAGGGATCACTGACTGTGGCTCTGCAGGGTAGGAACAGATATCACTGACTGCGGCTCCTCGGGGGAGGAACAGGGATCACTGACTGCGGCTCCGCGGGGGCAGAACAGGGATCACTGACTGCGGATCTGTGGGTCGAGAACAGAGATCACTGACTGTGGCTCCACGGGGAGGAACAGGGATCACTGACTGCGACCCCATGGGGGAGGAACACGGATCACTGACTGCGGCTCCACGGGGGAGGAACATTGATCACTGACTGCGGCTCTGTGGGGCGTGAACAGAGATCACTGACTGCGGCTCCGCGGGGGAGGAACAGAGATCACTGACTGGGCTCTGCAGGGGAGGAACAGGGATCACTGACTGCGGAACTGTGGGGCGAGAACAGAGTTCACTGACTGCGGCTCCGCGGGGGAGGAACAGAGATCACTGACTGGGCTCCGCAGGGGAGGAACAAGGATCACCGACTGCAGCTCTGCGGGGGAGGAACAGGGATCACTGACTGCGGCTCTACAGGGGAGGAAGAGGGATCACTGACTGCGGCTACGCGGGGGAGGAACAGGGATCACTGACTGCGGCTCTGCGGGGGAGGAACAGGGATCACCGACTGCGGCTCTGCAGGGTAGGAACAGGGATCACCCACTGCGGCTACACGGGGGATGAACGGGGATCACAGACTGCGGCTATGCGGGGGAGGAACAGGGATCACTGACAGCGGCTCCGCGGGGGAGGAACAGGGATCACGGACTGCGGTCTCACGGGGGAGAACGGGATCACTGACTGCGGCTTCGGGGAGGAACAGGGATCACTGACTGCGGCTCCGCGGGGGAGGAACAGGGATCACTGACTGCGGCTCTACAGTGGAGGAACAGGGATCACCCACTGCGGCTCCGCGGGGAGGAACAGGGATCACTGACTGCGGCTCGGCAGGGGCAGAACAGAGATCACTGACTGCGGCTCCGCGGGGGAGGAACAGGGATCACTGACTGCTGCATCCGGGGTGATTACTAGAGTGCAATAAACTGATGGACAAAGTGAAAGATGAGAGAACTTATTGCCCTTATAGGAGTGAAATGGGGGGGAACTGAGGAAATGTAGCAAATATCAGACAAAGCTACAGGATTAAAATACAGAGGAAACACAAAGGGCGACATGTATGATCGGGCTTTACACTTTCAGCTGCGCCCCGCATGAAGGGGCGGGCAATGGGTGCGGTGTGGGCGCGGTGTAGGCGTTCCGGGGTGGGACGCGGCGCGCTCGTATACTCTGAGGCATGTATGGCGAGTCGGCAAAGCGAGGCGCAGTGCAGCGCTCGGCAGCTCCGACAAGCAGACCTGGTTTATTTTGGTCTAAATCCTCTGAAAGAGGCAAAGTGAAGCAAGATCCGAACATGCAAGGAAACATACAGACGATCGAGACAGAAATCTCGACGATCCGCTCCGTGCAGCAGTAGTACGAATCAGAAAAAATCGACTTTATAAAGGCTGAAAACAGTGTCAGAAAAGAGCTGAACCTAAAAAATAAACATAATTTAAAAAAAAAACACTTTCCAAAGCTCTAGAACGGCGCAATATCAAGAATTATGATATTGTAAATTGCCGGGAAATACAGTTATTCAAATTCTGAAACCTATTCTCATTGGTCGGCATAAACCAGCCAATCAGAATAGGAGCGACAGTGATCCATTAAAACCTATGGGGAAGGATTGACCAATCAGAATCCACGGCGGGATAATTCAAAATACAGTAAAAAGACAGAAAAGAGCTGATTGGCTGAGCTAGCAGGGGCCAATCAGAGCGTGAGCTACTTCTCCCATTATAGTCTATGGAGAGATCGGCGCACTGAAATCTCGGTGCTCAGCGCCGTGCGGCATGAAGTATTAATCAAAAAAATTATTTTATTAAATGTAAAACATTATCAGATAAAGCGCTGAAACCTTCTTTACAAATAAAGCAGTTAAAAACCCGAACAACGCATTTGTCGCCGAGACCGGCGCTACATAAGGAATTGCAATAGAGAGAATTGCCGGGAAATACAGTAATTCAAATTGTTTAAGCTATTCTCCTTGGTCGGCATAAACCAGCCAATCAGAATAGGAGCGACAAAGACCAATTATATCCTATGGAGGAGAATTGACCAATCATATTCAAAGGCGGGACAGTTCAAAATACAGTAAAAAGGCAGAAACGAGCTGATTGGTTGAAGCGGCGGGGGCTCGTCCAGCTTAGCCAATCAGAGCGCGAGCTACTTTCTCATAGAGTTCTATGGGGAAAAGACATTCTGAGCGCGCTCTGTGATTGGCTAAGTTAAAAGAGGCGCGCTTATTTGGACCAATGGGAGAGCGAGCGACGCTCCTATGGGTTTTCTAATGCAATCTGAAATCAAACTGTACATGGCCGAAATCAAATTATAACACTACAGAAGTTGTCACGATGTGTATATAAAATGAATAATAATATGGGGGTAACGAAAAAAAATATTACATCAATGAAATCAGGTTTATTTCTTTATTTTCATTCGTCAAGGATCAATAGTATGGGTGCAACGAAAATAAAGAAATAAATATGATTTTATTGATTTAATATTTTTTTTTGTTACCCCCATATTATCATTCGTTTGTAGCGAATAGTGCCGGTCTCGGCGACAAACGCATTGTTCGGGATTTAACTGCTTTATTTGTAAAGAAGGGTTCGGCTCTTTATCTGATAATGTTTTACATTTAATAAAAATGATTTTTTTATTAATACTTCATGCCGCACGGCGCTGAGCGCCAAGATTTCAGAGCGCCCATCTCTCCATAGACTATAATGGGAGAAGTAGCTCGCGCTCTGATTGGCTGGGATAGCCAAGCCCCCGCTAGCTCAGCCAATCAGCTCTTTTCTGTCTTTTTACTGTATTTTGAACTTTCCCGCCTTTGATTTTGATTGGTCCAAACTTCTCCATAGGATATAATGGGACTTTGTCGCTCCTATTCTGATTGGTCAATAATTCTCCATAGGTTTTAATGGGTCTCTGTCGCTTCTATTCTGATTGGCTGAGCTAGCCGAGCCCCCGCTAGCTCAGCCAATCACCTCTTTTCAGCATTTTTACAGTATTTTGAACTGTCCCGCCGTGGATTCTGATTGGTCTAAACTTCCCCATAGGTTTTAATGGTTCACTGTCGCTCCTATTCTGATTGGCTGGTTTCTGCCGACCAATCAGAATAGCTTTCTGAATTTGAATTACTGTATTTCCCGGCAATCTCCAATATCCTAATTCTTGAATTAGGATATTGGAAAGTGATTTTGTTTTATGTATTTTTTATTTTTTAGGTTTCAGCTCTATTCCTGAGAAGGTTTTCCGCCTTTATAAAGGCGATTTTTGATTCATACTCCGCACCGACATCTGGAATGATTTCTCGCTGTTCCAGCCTGTCTCGCATCGGAACTGTTTTTCGGCGCAGCCCCGCACGGCGCCTAAGTCCCGCACTGCGCCCATGTCCCCGCACTGCGCCCATGTCCCCGCACTGTGCCCCACACACACTGGCGAGGCGCAGGGACCTTTTCCCCGCCTGTCTGAGTGCGCTACCTCCGGTGGCGAATCTTAGGCGCAGCGCCGCTCTGCACCTTGGTCCCCGCACTGCGCCTAAAACACTGGCCAGGCGCGGCGGACGTTACATGCTATGTATGAGCACGCCCTGGCCCCGACATAAATCAGGCGCAGATTCCGCCGGAGAACTGGCGGAAAGGTGCGCCCCGACCCGGCGGGATTCATACATGTGGCCCAAAGAAGGAGACAAAACAGTAAATATATGGGAAAAAAACCATTTACATATATATATATATATATATATATATATATATATATATATATATATATATATATATATATATATATATTGTGCAGAATGACTTCAGGTGGTCGCAGGCTACTGCCACTAGGTGGCGTACAGCAGGAGACCTGCTGCAGACGTGCCACTGAAAACCTGGCTTCAGTGGGGGAAGGCAACCATTTAGCGTCAGTAACTATAGGTTACTGACACATGTAGCTAGTATGGCTGCTATGCGGCTAATGATGGGTTGCCTTTCCCGGGACGGTCATAGCATTGGGTGGGAAGCCGTCCCCACATTCCAGGACAGGTTTTTGGTAGGTCTCTGGAGACCTATTAAAGGCCTTCAACTACAGGTGATCAGGGGGAGTGGTCTGCTAGCTGCCAGTGCAGCAGAGGAGCTGGAGAGAAGCTGGAGAGCCCCCCCAGAGGCTGGAGAGAAGCCGGAACCAGTGAGTACTGGTAATGAGTGTGTGGTGCATTGGTGATAGGCCTTGACCACATGTTAGAGAGGGACATCATATGTTCAAGGAGTGGCTAGACAGCCTGAGGAGTTATTGTGTTGTGTTATGTACTGCTGGACGTTAAGCCTGTGCCTTAATAAAGCTGGCTGAGGCCAGTTGAAGAAGAAACCTTTATCGGAGTGCCATTCCGTTTACCAAAGACGGTGTTCCTGTGAGCTAAACCCCCCTGAGCCAGTCCAATATGGCGGCTGAAATGTGAGTGGATTGTCACATGTGGTGGAGGATGCCATGGGCATTATTGGCAGAAACTGTAACGGTTTAGCACAGGATGTGGTGCCGGAAATGAACTGATGAATGCTCCAATAATAAGTGCTGGGGCAGCAAGATTTAAAGGGCCAGAAGCCTAAAACTGGTGTTGCTAAAAGAGACTGTGTTCACAGTGGGAAAAGACTGTGTTGCTGTTGGGGACATTTTTTGTTTGGCCGTGGAGGAACTCCTTGCCCAGCTGATGCATTCTGTGAAGGAGTCTGACTGCCACCATGCAGAAGGGGAATACGAAGCTCCAAGCAGAGTTGGAGGCAGAACATGAGGAGATAAAGGACATTTTCAACCCTCTTCCATAGTCTGGGGATAATGGACATACCTCGATCCAGCCAGCCTTGCTGGCTGGGAGTCCAGGGGAAAAGTTAGAAAAGACGGCTGCTAAGGATATCAAGCCTGAGTGGTGTGACGGGTGCCTGCAGGTGGACATGTGCATGAGGGGATGTCCCGTGGCCAGGAGGCCGTATCGTCCGTCAAAGAAGGCGGCCACTTCAGGAGAGATGGTGTTGCTGAGGGAGCTGCGTGCTGCTGTTGCCATGGGCAACCACCTTCATCAGCAGGAGCCTGCTACCACCGTCCAGCAGAGGGAGCTGTGCTGGAGGTGCCATAGACCAGTAGAATGTGCTCCTGATTACCCTCTCAGGAGGAGGCCGGAGAGGAGGCAGCTGCAAGCCCTGGAGCTCCAGGCTGACATGGACAGTGAGCAGGAGAGGCCCAGACTGAGCCCAGGCATCATAACTGGTCAGACTGCTCCAGTGGGGTTGGTTGTGTGCTGTGGGACTGTAGGTCATGTGTATGATCTATGTCATAGTTGCCAACTTTTGAAAATGAAAAAGCAGGAGATACTAGTGGGTGGCGCGCAACGCGCGCCACGGCAAAAATTTGCATGGACACGCCCATCATGACGGTATGCCACGCCCCTTCAAAAAGCCACACCAACTCCACCTAACAGCATAACGGCTTTGGAAGAAAGCCAGGTAGATGCCCTTATAGCCAGGTAGTAGCCCCCCATAACCAGGTAGTGCCCCTTACAGGCAGGTAGATGCCCCCTTGTAGCCAAATAGATGCCCTCTCTGTAGCCAGGTAGAGCCAAAGTTGTAGCCAGGTAGATGCCCCCCTTTGTTAGCCAGGTAGATGCCCCCATTGTTTGCCAGGTAGTGCCCCCATTGTTTGCCAGGTAGATGCCCCCATTGCTTTCCAGGTAGTGCCCCCTCTGTTGCCAGGTAGATGCCCCCATTGTTTGCCAGGTTGTGCCCCTCTGTAGCCAGGTAGTGCCCCCATCGTTAGCCAGGTAGTGCCCCCATGCCCCCATGGGTAGCCAGGAGGTGGCTCCATTGTTGCCAGGTAGACCCCCAATTGTAGCCAGGTAGTGCCCCCATTGTAGCCAGGTAGTACCCCCTTTTGTAGCCAGGTAGTGCCCCCCTTTAGTAGCCAGGTAGTGCCCCCATTGTAGCAGGTAGTGCCCCCCATTGTAGCCAGGTGTGCCCCCATTGTAGCAGTAGTGCCCCCATTGTTAGCCAGGTAGTGCCCTCTCTGTTGCCAGGTAGTGCCCCCCATTGTTAGCCAGGTAGTGCCCCCTCTGTTGCCAGGTATTGCCCCCATTGTAGCTAGGTAGTACCCCCTTTAGTAGCCAGGTAGTGCCCCCTTTAGTAGCCAGGTAGTGCCCCCATTGTAGCCAGGTAGTGCCCCCATTGTTGCCAGGTAGTGCCCCCCATTGTAGCCAGGTAGTGCCCCCATTGTTAGCCAGGTAGTGCCCCCTCTGTTGCCAGGTAGTGCCCCCATTGTTGCCAGGTAGTTGCCCCCTCTGTTGCAGGTATTGCCCCATTGTAGCTAGGTGACCCCCCATTGTAGCCAGGTAGACCCCCCATTGTAGCCAGACAGTGCCCCCTAAAACTAATAAAAATAAAATAATAAAATCCACTTACCTGACCAGGCTCCTGCAGAGCGGCCCGCTCCTGGACATCTCCTCAGCAGTGTCACAGGGGAAGTGAGTGCAGCCGCGCGTCACTTCCCCTGTGACGCTGACATGTGTGTACGGCGCACAGCGGCGCCGGACATACAGGGGGAGGAGGCAGTAGGGAGCGCTCCCTTCTGCCTCCTCCCTGCTCAGCGAGGTTCCGGGCGGGTGAAGCGGGCGCAGTGGCTGTGGGAACGGACCGGCGGCGCCAGAGAAGCGCACCAGCGCTACTCCGGCGCCGCGGTCATTTAAAGGACCCCCGCCTGCTGGCGGCGGGAGAAATGCCAACTCCCCCGGGAGGGCGGAGGGGGACCCCAAATAGCGGGACCCCCCCGCCAAAAACAGGAGAGTTGGCATGTATGATCTGTGTGAGGCCTCTCTGGGCTAGACGGAGGCCCGAATATGCTGACAAGCCAGAAGAGTCCTGAGAGCAGTGGACTTGCACAGTCTGATGGACTCGGTTCCTTACATGCAATGGTGTCTATTGAAAATGTTTTTTTTTTTTTATGGGACAAAGGGGCCCGTGGATCCTGACCCGGACACAGCCCGAGCAGGGGGGTTAAAAGAGTAGCCAGTGACTGCACAGTTGATGGACTCGGTTCCTTACATGCAATGGTGTCTATTGAAAATGTTACTTATGGGACAAAGAGGCCTGTGATCCATGACCAGGCCACACAGCCTGAGCAGGGGCAGGTTAGCAGTATCACAAAGCTAGCTCCAGCTACTGCAGTGTGTGAACAAGCGACTACTGGTGCTGCAGCTATTGCAATAGTAGAGAGCAGCTCAGGTCTGCCCATAGAGGTCATAGAGGAGAGCAGCTCAGGTCTGCCCATAGAGGTCATAGAGGAGAGCAGCTCAGGTCTGCCCATAGTGGTCATAGAGGAGAGCAGCTCAGGTCTGCCTAGAGGTCATAGAGGAGAGCAGCTCAGGTCTGCCCATAGAGGTCATAGATGAGAGCAGCTCAGGTCTGCCCTAGAGGTCATAGAGGAGATCAGCTCATGTCTGCCTCTAGAGGTCATAGAGGAAAGCAGCTCAGGTCTGCCCCCTAGAGGTCATAGAGGAGAGCAGCTCAGGTCTGCCCATAGAGGTCATAGAGGAAAGCAGCTCAGGTCTGCCCTAGAGGTCATAGAGGAGAGCAGCTCAGGTCTGCCCATAGAGGTCATAGAGGAAAGCAGCTCAGGTCTGCCCCCTAGAGGTCATAGAGGAGAGCAGCTCAGGTCTGCCCCCTAGATGTCATAGAGGAGAGCAGCTCAGGTCTGCCCCCTAGAGGTCATAGAGGAGAGCAGCTCAGGTCTGCCCATAGAGGTCATAGAGGAGAGCAGCTCAGGTCTGCCCCTAGATGTCATAGAGAAGAGCAGCTCAGGTCTGCCCATAGAGGTCATAGAGGAGAGCAGCTCAGGTCTGCCCATAGAAGTCATAGAGGAGAGCAGCTCAGGTCTGCCTCTAGAGGTCATAGAGGAGAGCAGCTCAGGTCTGCCCATAGAGGTCATAGAGGAAAGCAGCTCAGGTCTGCCCCCTAGAGGTCATAGAGGAGAGCAGCTCAGGTCTGCCCATAGAGGTCATAGAGGAGAGCAGCTCAGGTCTGCCCCTAGAGGTCATAGAGGAGAGCAGCTCAGGTCTGTCCCTAGAGGTCATAGTGGAGAGCAGCTCAGATCTGCCCCTAGAGGTCATAGAGGAGAGCAGCTCAGGTCTGCCCCTAGAGGTCATAGAGGAGAGCAGCTCAGGTCTGCCCCCTAGATATCATAGAGGAGACCAGCTCAGGTCTGCCCTAGAGGTCATAGAGGAGAGCAGCTCAGGTCTGCCCATAGAGGTCATAGAGGGGAGCAGCTCAGGTCTGCCCATAGAGGTCATAGAGGAGAACAGCTCAGGTCTGCCCTAGAGGTCATAGAGGAGAGCAGCTCAGGTCTGCCCATAGAGGTCATAGAGGAGAGCAGCTCAGGTCTGCCTCTAGAGGTCATAGAGGAGAGCAGCTCAGGTCTGCCCATAGAGGTCATAGAGGAGAGCAGCTCAGGTCTGCCCTAGAGGTCATAGAGGAGAGCAGCTCAGGTCTGCCCATAGAGGTCATAGAGGAAAGCAGCTCAGGTCTGCCCCCTAGAGGTCATAGAGGAGAGCAGCTCAGGTCTGCCCCCTAGATGTCAAGAGGGGGGAGCGTAGGTCTGCCCCTAGGTATGGGGAGCGTCAGGGCTGCCCTAGAGGTTAGAGGAGAGCGCTCAGGTTGCCCTAGTTTCATAGAGGAGAGCAGCTTGGGTTGCCCCCGAGGTATAGAGGAGAGCGCTCAGGGTTTCCCCTGAGTCATAGAGGGACAGTCAGGTCTGCCCCTGTTCATAAGGAGGCAGTCAGGTCTGCCCCCTAGGATCATAAGGAAAGGGAGCTAGGTCTGCCCCTAGATGTATGAGGAGGAAACTCAGTCTTTCCCTAAGGTCATGAGGGAGAGCTCAGGTCTGCCCCCGAGGTTTGGGAGAGCAGCTCAGGTCTGCCCCAGAGGTCTAGAGGGAGCCTAGGCGCCCCTGAGGTATAGAGGGAGCAGCTCAGGCTGCCCCCCGGTCATAGAGGAGAGCAGACAGTTGCACAGGGTTGTTGCGTCGTGTTGTCACCACCAGATCTGTTCTGCTCCCTTTGTCCAGGAGGAGCTTTCTAATTCGTTGTTTCCCGGAAGGCAAACCTGGAAATGATGGACGCTGTAGTGGTCAGGGTGGGTGGTGGATGGAGCTGTAGTGGTCAGTGCTGCGTGGTGGAGGGACGCTGTAGTGGTCAGTGCTGCAGTGGTGAGTGGGCTGTAGTGGTCGTGCTGCAGTGGTGGAGTGGAGCTGTAAATGGTCAGTGCTGCGTGGTGGGGTGGACCTGTAGTGGTCAGTGTGCAGTGGTGGAAGTGGACGTTGAGTGGTTTTGTGCTGAGTGGTGGAGGGGGGAGTGTAGTGGTCAGTGCTGCAGTGGTGGGTGGGGCTGTAGTGGTCGTGCTGCAGTGGTGGAGTGGACGCCCGTAGTGGAGGGTGCAGTGGGGGTGGACGCTGTAGTGGTCAGTGCTGCTGGTGGAGTGGGAAGTTGTGGGTCAGGCTGCAGTGGTGGAGTGGGCTGTGTGGTCGTGCTGCGGGGTGGGGGGTGGCGCTGTAGTGGTCAGGCTGCAGTGGTGGAAGTGGACGTTGTAGTGGTCAGGGCTGCGTGGTGGAGTGGAGTTAGTGGTCTTGTGCTGGTGGGGGTGGAGCTGTATGGTCGTGTGCGTGGTGGGAGTTTGGCGCTGTAGTGGGGGGAGTGGCGCTGTAGTGGTCAGTGGGGGAGTGGTGGGTGGGCTGTTTTGGGGGCAGTGCTGGGGGTGGAGTGGTAAGGGATGTGTAGTGGTCGTGCTGCAGTGGTGGTTGGACGCTGTAGTGGTCAGTGCTGCGTGGTGGAGTGGCGCTTTTTGTGGTCAGTTGTAGTTTTGGAGTGGACGCTGTAGTGGTAGTGCTGTGCTGTGGGGTGGGCGCTGTAGTGGTTTGTGGGGGAGTGGTGGAGGGACGCTGGTGGGCAGTGCTGCAGTGGGGGTGGGGAGTGGTGGGTGGACGCTTTTTAGGGTATGCTGCGTGGTGGAGTGGGCGTGTAGTGGTCAGTGTGAAGTGGTGGGGGGACGCTGTAGTGGTCAGTGCTGCAGTGGGGGAGTGGACGCTGGAGTGGTCAGTGTGCGTGGTGGATGGCGTGTAGTGGCGGCTGCGTGGGGAGGGACGCTGTAGCGGTCGTGCTGCAGTGGTGGAGTGGGGGGCTTTTTTGTGGTAGGCTGCGTGGTGAGTGGGCGCTTGGGTCAGTGCTGTGTGGTGGAGTGGACGCTGTAGGGTAGTGCTGCATGGTGGGGGTGGACGCTGTGTGGTCAGTGCTGCAGTGGTGGAGTGGACGCGGTAGTGGTCAGTGCTGCAGTGGTGGGTGGACGTGTGGGTCAGTGCTGCAGTGGTGGAGTGGACGCTGTAGTTGTGGAGTGGACGCTGTAGTGGTCAGTGCTGTAGTTGTGGAGGGTTTAAATGTTGGCAGTGTGAGTGGTGGAGTGGAGCTTGTAGGGTCAGTCTGTAGTTGGGGGGGGTGGACGCGTTTGTGGTCGTGTGCGTGGTGGAGTGGGGCTTTTTTAGTGGTCAGGTGCAGTGGTGGGTGGACGTGTTGTGGTAGTGGCGTGGTGGAGTGGGCTGTAGTGGGCAGTGCTGCAGTGGGGAGTGGACGTTGATGGTCAGTGCTGCAGTGGTGGGTGGACACTTAGGGTCGGGCTGCAGTGGTGGGTGAACGTGTAGTGGTCAGTGCTGCAGTGGTGGTTGTGGCGCTGTAGTGGTCAGTGTGCAGTGGGGGGTGGGGGCTGTGCGGTCAGTGTGCAGAGGGGGAGTGGGCGTGTAGCGGTCGTGCTGCGTGGTGGGTGGACGTTTAGGGGGTTTAGTGTGCAGTGGTGGGGTGGACGTTTAGCGGTCAGTGTGCATGGGGGATGGGCTGTAGCGGTCATGCTGCAGTGGTGGAGTGGACGTGTAGGGGGGTTTTTGCAGGGTGGGTGGCGCTGTAGTGGCGTGCTGCAGTGGTGGAGTGGACGTGTTTTTGGGAGTGGGGAGTGGGCTGTGTGGTCAGTGTGCAGTGGGGGTGGAGCTGTAGTGGTAGGCTGCGTGGTGGGTGGACGCTTTTTAGGGTCGTGCTGCAGTGGTGGTGGGACGCTGTAGTTTTGGAGTGGAGCTGTAGTGGTCAGGTGCAGTGGGGGGTGGACGTGTTGTGGTCAGGTGCAGTGGGGGGTGGAGCTGTAGTGGTCAGTGCTCAGTGGTCGAGTGGACGCTGTAGTGGTCAGTGGGGGTGGAGTTTTAGGGTCTGCTGCAGTGGTGGAGTGGAGTGGTTGGGTCAGGCTGCGTGGTGGGTGGACGCTTTTTTTGTTTGGGGAGTGCTTCAGTGGTGGGGTGGGACTGTAGTGGTCAGTGCGCAGTGGTGGGGGTGGACGCCATGGTGGGCAGTGCTGCGTGGTGGGGTGGACGTGTGTGGTCAGTGTGCAGTGGTGGGGTGGAAGTGTAGGTCATGCTGCAGTGGGGGAGTGGACGGAGTGGTCAGTGCTGCGTGGTGGAGTGGATGTGTAGTGGTCATGCTGCAGTGGGGGGGACGCTGTGTGGTCAGTGCTGCAGTGGGGGAGTGGACGCTGTTGTTTGGGCAAAGCTGCGTGGTGGAGGTGGCGCTGTGTGGTCAGTGCTGCAGTGGTGGAAGTGGACGCTGTAGTGGTCGTGCTGCAGTGGTGGTGTGGCGCTGTAGTGGGCAATGCTGCGTGGGGGAGTGGCGCTGTAGTGGTCAAAGGGTGCAGGGTGGGGGTGGACGCTGTGTGGTCAGTGGGGAGTGGAACTGTTGTGGTCAGTGTGCAGTGGTGGAGTGGACGCTGTAGCGGTCAGTGCTGCAGTGGTGGAGTGGACCTGTAGCGGTAGTGCTGCAGTGGGGGAGGGGTGTAGCGGCCAGTGCTGCAGTGGGGGAGTGGCCGTAGTGGTCAGTGCGCAGTGGTGGAGTGGGGGCGTGTAGTGGTCTTTCTGCTGGGGGTGGACGCTGTAGTGGTCCCGTGCGCAGTGGTGGATGGGCGCTGTAGTGGTCAGGGTGCAGTGGGGGTGGGCGCTTTTATGGTCAGTGTGCGTGGTGGAGTGGACGCTGTAGTGTGGCAGTGGTGGAGTGGACGCTGTAGTGGGGCAGTGCTGCGTGGTGGAGTGGCTGTGGGTCAGTGCTGCTTTGGGGGAAGGGGGCTTAGTGGCAGGGTGCAGTGGTGGGTGGCGCGTGGGTCAGTGCTGCGTGGGGAAGTGGAGCTGTAGGTGGCAGTGGTGGAGTGGGCGCTGTGTGGTCAGTGTTTGTGGTGGAGTGGACGGGGTGTAGGGTCAGTGCTGCAGTGTGGAGTGGGCGTGTAGTGGTCAGTGTGTGTGGTGGAGTGGCGCTGTAGTGGTCGTGTGCAGTGGTGGGGGTGGACGCTGTATGGTCAGGCTGCATGGTGGAGTGGACGCGTAGGGGCAGTGTGCGTGATGGGTTTGGGTGCTGTAGTGGTCAGTGGTGGAGTGGTGGAGTGGCGTGTATGGTCGTGCTGCAGGGTGGATGTGGACGCTGTAGTGGTCAGTGTGCAGTGGTGGAGTGGAGTGTAGTGGTCAGTGCTGCGTGGGCGATGGAGCTGTAGTGGGCAGTGGTGGGGTGGAGCTGTGTGGTCGGCTGCGTGGTGGAGTGGGCGTTTTTGTGGGTCGTGCTGCAGTGGTGGGTGGCGTGTGTGTGGCGTGGTGGAGGGTGGAGTGGCGCTTGTAGGGGGAGTCTGCAGTGGGGAGTGGCGCTGTGTGGTCGTGCTGCAGTGGGGGGTGGCGCGTAGTGGGGCTGTGGTGGAGTGGACGCTGTAGTGGTCAGGGCTGCAGTGGTGGAGTGGACGCTGTGGGGGCAGTGCTGCAGTGGTGGATTTTTTTGGCTGTAGTGGTAGGCTGCAGTGGGGGAGTGGAGCTGTTGGTCAGTGTGCAGTGGGGGAGGGGGACGCTTTTTTAGTGGTCAGTGTGCAGTGTTGGAGTGGGGCTTAGGGAAAGGCGCAGTGGTGGGGTGGACGCTGTAAAGGGCGTGCTGCAGTGGTGGGGGGAGCTGAGTGGTCAGTGCTGCAGTGTTGGAGTGGACGCTGTAGTGGTCAGTGCTGCAGTGGTGGAGTGGACGCCATGGTGGTCAGTGCTGCAGTGGTGGAGTGGACGCTGTAGTGTGGCAGTGGTGGAGTGGTGGGGGATGGCGCGGTAGTGGACAGTGCTGCAGTGGTGGAGTGGATGCTGTAAAATGGTCAGTGCTGGTGGTGGAGTGGATGCTGTAGTGGGAAATGGTGGAGTGGTGGAGTGGAGCGTTGGGTCGTGCTCATGGTGGAGTGGTGCGTGTGGTCAGTGCTCAGTGGTGGAGGGCGCTGTTATTTGGTCAGTCTGCGTGGTGGGTGGACGTTTTGTGGTCAGTGCGGGAGTGGTGGAGTGGCGCTGTAGTTGTGTGCTGAGTGGTGGGTGGACGCTGTAGTGGTCGTGCTGCGTGATGGTGGATGCTGGGGGGTCAGTGGTGGGTGGTGGAGTGGAGCGTAGTGGCATGCTGCAGTGGGGGGTGGACGTTAGTGGTCAGGGGTGCATGGTGGAGTGGCGCCCCCTGGTGGTCAGTGCTGCAGTGGTGGAGTGGGGCTTTTTAAAGGTCAGTACTGCAGTGGTGGAGTGGCGCTGTAGTGGTCAGTGTGCAGTGGTGGGGGACGCGTAGTGGGGGGAGTGGTGGGGTGGCGCTGTAGGGGTCAGTCTGCGTGGGGGAGTGGCGCTGTAGGGGTAGTGCGCATGGTGGAGTGGCGCTGTAGTGGGGCAGGGGGGAGTGGACCTTTTGTGGTCGTCGCAGTGGTGGAGTGGAGCGTAATGGTCAGTTGCGTGGTGGGTGGACGCTGTAGTGGGGCAGTGCTGCAGTGGTGGAGTGGAGCCTGGTGGTCAGTGTGCAGGGAAGGATTTGGGGATTATTAGTGGGAGTGATGTACCTGTGTACCTGAGAGAACGTGGCTGAGGCAGATTGTGTGTGCAGCCCTGGTCAGTGATTTGAGAAATTCATTGTGATGGGGATCAGGTTGGGCATACAGAAGTGAAAAGAATGGTCATGTGGGCCTGTATGCGCTGAGGTCACTTGTCCCAAAGGTTTGTGTATTTCCAGTAGCTTTTATGAATGGGCACAAAGACCCCAGTGCGGTGGTGATGGAAATGGAGCCCCTGACCCAGAGGGGGTTGTCCCCGGGGCCTAAAGGGGGGGAGGTCGTGTGTTTGAACCCTTGGGGGGGAAAAAAAATCCCAGTAATAAGCGAGGTAAGCGCTAAATTTTCTGGTTGGTGGTTGTCAGCGTGTCCCCGGTAATAGCAGCCGGTATACTGAGAAAGCTTTCCCGGGTGTGGGGAAAAGTCTCTGTATGTTTTCTGCAGTATGTCTGAACGGCGTTCTAGGGAGGTGCTCTGTCCCCCCAGTCTGGCAGGTAAAACGGGGGAAAAAGTCATGAGGTGGTGTCTCTATATCTTGCAAAGGAAAAGGGAAACTTTTGGATGGGAACCGCTCAATGTTTGTTGCTAGAGATACCCGGAATAGAGAAGTCCGTAGACAGTGTGCGGGTTTGGATTGCTTGGCGGGGGTGCGCATTTGATGGGCACGAACGGATAGTCCTGGCGGGCGCTAAGAGTTCTCCCGTGGTGATGGGTGCAGGACATATTGAGGAAGTATCTCATGGGTTGCCCTTTCCCGGACAGTCATATGTTGGGGGGAGGTGTGCCCCCGTTTCCCGGACGGGGTTTTAGGAGGCTCTGGAGGCCTATTAAAGGCCTTCAACTACAGGTGATCGGGTGGGGGGGGGGGGCTAGCTGCCAGTGCAGCAGAGGAGCTGGAGAGAAGCCGGAACCAGTGAGTACTGGTAATGAGTGTGTGGTGCATTGGTTATAGGCCTTGACCACATGTTAGAGAGGGACATCATATGTTCAGGTAGTGGCTAAACGGCCTGAGGAGTTATTTTGTTGTGTTATGTACTGCTGTACGTTTAGCTGGGCCTCAATAAAGCTGGCTGAGGCCAGCTGAAGAAGAAGCCTTTGTCGGTGTGCCATTCCATTTACCAAAGACGGAGTTTCTGTGAGCTAAACCCCCCTGAGCCGGTCCAAGATGGCGGCTGAAACGTGAGTGGATCATCACAATATATATAAACATCCTATAGACAGCAGAACCCAGCAGTCTCCCTCCCTCTACATAAAGCCCCATC
This sequence comes from Phyllomedusa bahiana, assembly GCA_025379985.1. Taxonomy (NCBI): domain Eukaryota; kingdom Metazoa; phylum Chordata; class Amphibia; order Anura; family Hylidae; genus Phyllomedusa; species Phyllomedusa bahiana. The sequence continues at coordinate 34,532 of JAODAL010039112.1, forward strand.
TGCAGGTTTCTCCCTCCCTCTATATAAAGCCCCATCTGCAGGTTTCTCCCTCCCTCTATTTTAAAGCCCCATCTGCAGGTTTCTCTCCCCTCTATATAAGCCCCATCTGCAGGTTTTTCTCTCTGACATGAAATCAGAAAAAACCTTCCCGTTTTAGGTCAATTAGGAACCAAAATGATTTCTATTCCCCAAATGCAGAATAATGACAGGGAAAATTTTTAAGGCATTTTTATTACTTTCTGCAAAGTCAGCAGTTTCCATACACTGGGATGACTCCGCCTTCACACAATTTGGGACCGCCCATATGATGAGGTCAAAATTCGGGAAAAAGCTTCTGATTTTAAGGGTTTTGGGGAAAAGTCTAAAAAAATGGGCCAAATTGGAAAGGGAGAATTGTGGTTTAAATAATCGGGATCATCCTTGGGGAAATTTTCCCGATCCCGGGAAGGCGCCTCGTTCATTGTACAAAAAATTATACGAAAAGTACAAACGTTTGGGAATGCCCGGCCATCTTTAACCGTCGGAAGGAGACGGGGTCTGTGTCTCGAGATAAACCTGTTTGTTAACATGTGCTAAAAACCCAAGAAAAAAAGCAAAGGGGCCGCTCTGGGGAAGAACCCTTTACCCCAAAAAGGAAAACAGAGAAAAGCCGATTCATGTTTGTAAATCCCGGGAAACAAGGCCTACATTTTGGAGACCTGTCCTGTGGTCTCCCAAAAACTAAGTTTAAAATTTTTGGGCCATTTAAAACCCATTTTTATGTTTTGGGGAAAAAAGGGAAGAAGTTTGGGGTAAAAAACCCCCAAAACTGTGAGACGGGGGGAGGCGCATCATGTTGTGGGTTGTTTGGTGAGGAGGGACTGGTGCACTTAAAAAAATGAGGGGCATAGGGATGAAAGAAGATTATTTGGGCAATATAAAAGCAAAAATTCAGGAATCGGGGGAAGCACGGTTGGGGGGAAAAGGGCTCCAAAATGGCCCAATGCCCGAAGAAAAAGCCAAACCGGGTTAAAAGGGGTTTAGGGAACCGGGCCCATGTTTGGAGCGGCCGTCACAAACCCCCGATCTCACCCTTTTTGGAAAAATTTTGGGACAAAGTAAAAAGGGCCGGGGGCAAGCAAGGGGCCCCCCCAAAAGGGGCCAGGGGGAAGAGACCCCCCACCACCCCCCCCAAAATGGTCAGGGGAAAGCCAAGGGGGAAGCCCCAAAACCCAAATAGTGGGGCGGGAAGGAAAAAACCAAACCTACAGGGGCAAAAGCCCCCAAAAATTATAGTGAAAGGGGAAACTTGGATTTTAAAAAACTTTTGCCTTTAAAAAAATTTTCCTCATTATTCGCATTTGGGGAATAGAAAAAAATTTTTGGTTTTCCCAATTGACCTACAACGAGGAAGGGTTTTTTTGATTTCTTTTCAGAGAGAAAAAAACCCGAGGGTGGGGCTTTATATAGAGGGGGGAGAGAAACCCGCAAAATGGTTTTTTATATGAGGGGAGGGAGAAACCTGCAGGTTTGGGGGTTTAATGGAGGGGAGGGGAAGGAAACCCGCGATTTGGGGTTTTATATAAAAGGGGGGGAGGGAGGAAACTGGATGGGGTTCTATAGGGGGGAGAAACCTGCAGATGGGGGTTTATTTAGAGGGGGAGGGAAGGGAAAACGGGTGCAGGGTGGGGCTTTATATTGAGGGGAGGGGGAAACCCGAGATGGGGAAAAAAACAGTAAATGGAGTAATTAGAAGAGTGATTTGAGAGGAGTAATAGTTTGGGGAAAAAAAATTTGGGGAAAAAGGGAAAAAGGGGTTTATGAAACTGGGGTGAAAATAAAGGAGTGGGAAAAAGAGGAGAGATGATATGGGGAAGTCATAGAGAAAAAGGGAAAAAGAGGAGTAAAGTAAAGGAAATAGGGAAATGTATAGAGAAAATTATATCCAGGGTGATACAGAAAAGTGATTTAGAGAAAGTAATACAGAGGAGTTTTAGAGGGGAAAATTTTAGAAAGGGAATATGAGGAGTAAAAAAGTGAAAAAAAAGAGAATATTTGAGTAATAAAAAGGAGAAAAGAAGGGGTTTATTGCAATGTTTTTCCCCCCGGGTCGTTATTTTTAGGAATCTTTCTGCAATTATTTTAGTCCGGGGGTCGTTTCTTTATGGAATCTATCTTTAATGTTTTCAGCCCCAGGTCAGTTTTTTGTGGAAACCCTTTTTGCAAAGTATTTAGTGGAGGGCATTCCTTTTTTAGGAACCCCTATTGCAATGTTTTCAGTCCCGGGGGTCAGTCTTTGTAGGACCCTCTTTTTGAATTATTCAGCCCGGGGTCGTTTTGTAGGACCCTTTTCTGCCCAAGTATTCGCCCGGGGGTCTGTATTTGTAGGGGAACCCCATTGCAATGAATTAGCCCCGGGGTCAGTTTCTTTGGGAGGAACCCCTATCTTCAAAGTATTTTAGCCCCGGAGACGTTACTTTATAGGAAACCTTTTATCTGCAATGTATTCAGCTGGAGCAGTACTTTGAGGGGCACCTTATTGCAAAGTATTAGCCCCCGGGGTGTTACTTTGTAGGGGCAAATCTATCTGCAATGTATCAGCCCCAGAGTCAGTACTTTGTAGGACCCCCTCTATTGCAAAGTATTAAATGGGGTCAGTCTTTGTAGGCACCTTTCGAATGTATTTTAGCCCGGGGTTTGTACTTTGGGAGGACAATCTAAACTGCAATGTATTCAGGGCCCCCGGGTCAGTGCTTTGTAGGGGAACCCCTTTTCTGCAAAGTAAAATTTAGTCCCGGAGCAGTACTTTGTAGGGAAACCCCTATCGAATGTATTAAGCCCCGGGGTCAGTATTTGTGGGGAAACCCCTATCTGCAATGTATTCAGTCCCCGGGGTCAGTACTTTGTAGGAACCTTATCTGCAAAGTTTAGCCCCGGGGGTCAGTACTTTGGTAGGAAAACCTTTCCCTCTTTTTCCCCCCCAAAAGTATTCAGCCCCCAGTCAGTACTTTGTAGGACCTTTATCTTTCAATGTAAATTAAACCCCGGAGTCAGTACTTTGTTTGGGGCCCCCCCTATCGCATGTATTCCCCCCCGGAGTCAGTTTTTTGTAGGAAACCTCTATCTGCAATGTAATCAGCCCCCCGGGGAAGTCAGTGCTTTGTAGGACCCTTATCTTTCAATGTATTTAGCCCCGGGGTCAGTTTCTTTGTAGGCACCCCTTTTTGCAAAGTATTTGCCCCCGGGTCCCGTACTTTGAGGACCCTTTATCGCAATGTTTTTCAGCCCCGGGGTTTACTTTGTAGGACACCCCTTTTCTGCAAAGTATTCCCGCCCCCGGGGTCAGTTTTTTAGGACACTTTCTACAATGTATTCAGCCCCCGAGGGCCCGTACTTTGTAGGAAACCTTATTGAAATTTTCAGCCCCCCGGGTCAGTTTTGTAGGGAAATCTATTGCAAGTATTCCCGCCCCGGAGTCAGTGTTTGTAGGGGCCCTTAATTTTCAAAAGTTTTAATTAGCCCCCCCCCCCCCCCATGTATTTGTAGGGAAAAACCCTTTTTGCAATGTATTTAGCCCGGAGTCAGTATTTGGGGGGCAAATTTCTGCAATGTATTTAAACCCCGGGGTAGTATTTGTAGGGCACCCCTTCCGCAATGTATTCAGCCCCCGGGGGTTAGTCTTTGTAGGAACCCCTTTGCAATTTTTTTTTTTTTTTTAATTTAGCCCCCCGGGTCAGTTTTTGTAGGGGGACCCCTTCTGCAATGTATTAGGCCCGGAGGGTTACTTTTTGGGCATTTTTTCAAAGTATGAAAGGGTTTTCTTGTGGAAAATGAAGAAAATGGAGCGTTTTGTGGGGC